>PPHD01015074.1:0-16316 GCA_002909625.1 Bambusicola thoracicus | reverse complement strand
CCCTGTCCCTGGAGGTGTTCAAGGCCAGGTTGGATGAGGCCCTGGGCAGCCTGGTCTAGTAAATGGGGTGGTTGGTGGCCCTGCCCGGCAGGGGGGTTGGAGATTCATGATCCTCGAGGTCTCTTCCAACCCAGGTCACTCTGTGATTCTGTGAAGACCAACTGATTGAAATTTTAAGCCTGGCTTTAACACAAGTTGTGAAAAAAACAGTGTGAACAAAGAAATTACAGAAATCCTGAATGAAGAACATTTAGGAGTGAGGGCATCAGGGATGCCCAGCAGAGCCAAAACTGCAGCCCTGATAAGTTAAAAGCATGAGCCAGCCCAGTCAGGGTAAAGCAGTACCCTTTGAGGATAAAAGATTATAAAGGAATAAAAGTAATAACAGATAACTTTCTGGAGTTTGGATTATTAATTGAATGTGAATCTGAACCTAACACCCCAGCCTTGCCGATGTAAAGTCAGACAGCAAGAGCTATTGCTTGGTGTATGTTCTGAGGACCATCATTAGGATCGTTGAAGACATACACCCAGTGGTGGTAAATCCATACCCTTTATTAACCAAGCTGAGGAATGAGCAGGTGTGGTTTACCATCATGGATTTGAAGGATGCCTTCTTCTGCCTGGCTTTAGCCAAAGTCCAAAGTTACTTGCCTTTGAATGGGAAAACCCTGATACTGGGAGGAGGCCTCAGTTAACCTGGACAGTGTTTTAGGGTTTTAAGAACAGCCTGATAATTTTTGGGTATCAGCTGGCTTGTGAGCTCGGGGCTTGGGCCCTCCACTCAAGGTGGAACTTTACGTGGACAACCTCTTCATTGCCTCAATAACAAGAGGACTGTGTACAGTGGACTGTGAGCATGCTTAATTTTCTTGGTTTAAATGGTTATCGAGTTTCTCAACAGAACTCAAACAGTGAATTCAGCAGCAGGTGATTTGCATTGGATTTGAGATCTTGGGAGGACAAAGAACAGAACAAAAGGAGGCGATTTGCTGAACACCCAGACTGCAGATGGTAAAAGAGCTCGGAACCTTCCTTGGCATTACAGGTTGGTGCAGAATATGCATCTCTAATTATGGGCTGTTGGTAAAACCTTTATATGAATTACTGACAAATAATTGGTCAGTGCTGACATGGACTGGAGAGGCAAAGAGGGTGTTTGAAGAACTGAAGAAGGAAGTAATGAGAGCTAGCAACTCAGTAATGGAGTAGTAGCTAGTAATAGAGCAATAGTAGCATATAGTAATAGAATAGAGTAATAGTAGTAATAGTAATAGAGCATAGAGTAATAGTAGTAATAGTAATAGGGCAGTAGCTACTACTGACAAGGTGATCGAAGCACAACCATTACCTGTGGAGACTTCTGCTCTGAAGGCTGAAATAACTGCCTTGACAAGAGCTGTAGAGTTGGCAAGAGGAAAAACGTATGGACCGATTCTAAATATGCCTTCAGGGTGGTACACGCTCATGGTACCATCTGGAAAGAGTGAGGATTGCTCACAGCACGAGGAAAACAAATTAAGCATGCCAAGGAAATCCTGCATCTATGGGAAGCTCTACGTCTACCAAAGAGAGTGGCTGTTAGACACTGCAGAGGACATCAGAAAGGCAACACTGTACAGGAGACTGGAAAGAAGATGGTGGATCAGGTGGCAAAACAGGCAGCCGAGGGAAAATAAATCACTGTATTGACTTTAATTCCAGATGGTAAACTTCAAATCTCTAAACCTGAGTCAGAACCTGCAAAGCATTCTAGATAGGGATTTATTTAATGATATAGAAGGAAAGGAGCAAACTGAGGGGTGGGCATATACACACATATCTATAGATGAGGTAGATGGAGTAATGTATAGGTATGAAGACTGCAGCTCTTGTCTGTGCAGCCATCTGGAATACCTCTGAGCCTTCAGCTAAAGAACAGTTAAACATCCCACTCTCAAACAGCACGATAGTGCCCTTACAGATCAAAAACCCTTGACAAGGATATCAATAGGCTCGTTATATTGGAAGACTACTAATTTTTGGTGCTGGACAGACAAGACCCGAGTGATAGAAAATGTAAGGAGGAGAAGTTAAATGATTAGCAATATACATGTATAGCTAGCAACAATTCATGTGTAGCCAGTATGAATATATATGTAATATATTGCACGTACATAGACACCGCAAGAATATCCCGCACAAGAGATGGATGCAGTTGGAAGATGTCTGCCTGGAGAAGCAAAGGGAAGACCTGGCACCCCCCGGTGCTCTTTGCTTAAGAAAGGAAGACAAAGGAAGTTTCAAACTAATGGGGGTCGTAAAGGAAGCTTTGAACATGTGGGGGCTGTAAAAAGTACGATGAGAGGAACTCGGTTTGACGCTTGACATGCCAAGGACTTTAGGCAAAGAGAAGTTTTCTCCCTGGATTTCGGATGAAAAGCCCACGCCTGTGACCACATTAGACCATTTCACTCAGTGCCACATCTCCACGGACCTGGAACACCCCCAGGGACGGTGACCCCACCCAGGAAAACGACTGAGCGCAGCCATGCAGAAAACGACCCGTAAAGACCCCGCCCCAAAATGGCCGCCGCCCGCTCCCCAGAGCGCGGCGTTCCCGCCATGCCCCGCGCACCTCCAGCACTACGGTGCGCATGGCGCCGCCCGCCGACAGGTAGGCGCGGGTGTCGGGGTGATGCCAGTGCGCGTGCGCGGCGGCCAGCGCGGCGTGGCACCCCTGGGCCACCACTGCACCCAGCGACCACGAGCGGGCCAGGTCCCCCCGCAGCACCACATACTGCACCAGCGCCGTCGCCGTGGCTGCTCCCGCCGCCGTCCCGGGCGCCGCCATGCTGCTGTACGAGGAGGCGTGGCCGCGCATGCCGGGTGCTGAGAGGTATGGGCGCCGCCATTTTGTTGTACGGCAAACGTGAGGGGAGCGGTGGTGACGTAGTTCCGGTGGCGCCGGAGCGCGAAGTTTGAGCGCTGAGGTGAGAGTGGGGCCCTGGGGCTGGGCAGCGGGTCAGGGCGACCCGACTCTCTATCGGCGGGGCTTCCCGTTTTCCTTAATTCCACAAATCTTCCTCGTGAGGGGTCCTTAGGCTGCTTGGCTCTCACCCTCTCCCCCGGTTTCCCTGGGAGTCGCTCCTTGTTTGCTATCCTCCGGAGGCCGCTCTGCTCTGTCCCACTGACCCCTCAATGGGAGTCCGCAGGCCCTGCTTCCCCTCCTTATCCTCCTGTCTCCCCCTTTATGGGGTCCCTAGTTCGCCTGTCACCTCCCTGTTCCCATATGGGGACAGCCCGAGGGGTTCCTGTCACCTCCTTGGGGCTGGTGTAAAAGGGTGTGTGAGGGCATGGGGGTGTATGAGGGTATATAAAGGGATGGAAGTTTATAACATGCTGTTTCAGCCCTCAGGACTGCCCTTGTGTGAGGCCAACCCCGGAACCAGACCTGCCCCCAGGCTTCATGGAGGAAGAACACAACAGCGAAGAGAAGGAAAATGCCCCGTGTGAAAGATCTCTCACTGCTGCCTCCCGGGATGGAGGAGGGCAAATGCCTGCAGCCCCACTTGCACAGGGGAAGGTGGAAAGAGGGAAAGTGTACTCAAGAGATGGTGAGCTTGTAAAGGTCACTTTCTGCGTGGTGTGCAGTGCTACAGACTTGGGGCAGAGCTCAGTGTGGAGCAGAGGGGGCCCAGGGGAGACCTTATAGTTCTCTCCAACTCCCTGAAAGGAGGTTGTGTTGAGATGGGGGTTGTCCTCTGCTCCCAGCTAATAGTGATAGGACGAGAGGTTGACGGCCTGAATTTGCACCACGGAAGGCTCAGGTCAGGTATTAGGAAACGTTTATTCTCCCAAGGAACAATGATACAGTGGCACAGCTGCCCAAGGAGGTGGTGGGGTCACCATCCCTGGAGGTGTTCCAGAACTGTGGGGATGTGGCACTGAGGGACATGGGCAGTGGGCACAGTGGGGATGGGTTGGGGTTGAGCTTGGTGATCTTAGAGGTCTTTTCCAACCTGGTTGATTCTATGATTCTGTCCAAATATGTTCTCTCACAGGAGCTTGGGACCAAGAGTGACACCCCGGCTTGTTATGATTTGTCCCAAGTTTAGAGTATAGACACACCAGACAAGCTACTCATGGTTAGAAATGAAACTGGAGGTTGCACGTCTGTGCAGGGCTGTGTATTTGATAGCTTACTCTGCTTCTCAGGATGTTAGCTAGCTAGTATGAGAAACACCTGGTCTTTGTTGCCTGCTGGCATTCAGTCCTGGTGTTTAAAATTCCCTAAAGCAGGTCATTGCCTGTCCTCTGCCCCTGAGGAGTTGTAAATCATTTCTTTAAGTGTCTGTACTGGGTTAACTTTGGTTTGGGTCGCACTGTGCAGATGCTTACTATTGACAGCTGGATTTTTGAGCATGTGTTGCTGTTCCTTGCAGGGGTGTTAGGTTATCTGGAAATGCTGGAGGCGCAGGCTCATGAGTTGGGCCTGAAGCAAGAAGAGAAGGAGCAGCAAGAAAAGAAGCTCGACAGATTGAAAGCCAGAGTGCAGGAGCTGAGAGCCCGGAGGGATGAACTGCGGGCTAAAGTGGAGCTGCAGGAAAAGAAGGTGAGAAATGGCTTGCTGCAGAGCTCTGACAGAGGGCCTCTGGTATGCTCCTGCTCTCACAGCGTGGATTTACTGAGGCTGTTAATTTGTTTTCTCTTCTTAAGTAATGTACAGTCCTGGCATCCACTACTCTCAGTACAGTGTAGTCCAGGACTGCTGGATCTTTATGGTTTGAGGTAGTGTGGCTGTTTCTGAACTCTTTTCCCCTTCTTCAGCTTGAAATGCTGCCTCACATTTCTCAGAGCTGGGTTATTCCTCTGTAGCTTGAGTGTGTTCCCTGCAGGTGACATGTTTGGTGTCATCAGTTTCTGACCTGGCTCATCTTTTGGCTTCTGTAGCTCCTTGACAAGGAAGGAGTCGTGACAGATCCAGCACGGCCCAGTGCTCAGACTGTTTTGAAGTGGAAAGTGAAGAGCATTAAGGCCATGCTGCAGGTCTTTTACCTCACAGGTAATGCCTCATGGCTTGCATGCGTTCTGCTGATGGTTGCATTCTTGGGGTGCTGAATTTTGAATAACAAATTTGATCCGAAGTGCAGTTTCCCTATTAGTGCTGCTTGTGTTGTGCTTGAAGCCTTCAGTCTGAAAGCATTGGAAGAGCAGCAATTCTCTGCCTCTCAGAGAAGGCTTCTGGGTTTCTGCAGAAACTCTTGCTTACAGCTGCATCATTTGGACTAAGATCTAGATTTTAGGAGGCATGTAAATACCTTAATCAAATCTTTGGGCATTTGGTTAAATATTCAAGGGTTTGGGTCTTCCAAGCAAGCTTAAAATGCCAGCACTCTCTTTTCAGCTATGTCTATGCAAGTCACCTTTGCACTCTGTTCCAGTCAATAGAAGGACAGTGTGGGAATACAAGTCTTGTGTTGGTGAGGTTGGGTTGAGCCCATGAGCCCTTCTGCCACTCTTTTGGGGGCTGTTCTCTTTCACTTAGGGCAGCCTGTTCTGCACTGTGGGAGCCAGGACTGAGTTTGGAAGTGCCAGCATAGCTCAGTTAGTGACAATTTAATCTACCTTTAAGCTGCTTGAATTTATCTGATGTCCCTTCGTAACACAGTTGCTGTGTTTTATGTCCCTGAACTCTTGCAAGTCCTTAATCCTCCCAGGGACCTCCCCAGACTGCCATGCTAAGAGCATACAGCCCCTGCAGCCTGTGCTGTCCCAGCAAAACTTCCTCGAGGTAACAAGTTTCTATTAGTGCTCAGTAAAACCTCTCTCTTCACACCCAAGGGATCAGTGGGAAACTGACCAAACAGGGAGTGTGTTTCTGCATCAGCACTGCTTATGAAGGCACCTACCTGGACTCCTATTACGTGGACCTCCTCATCAAACCAGTGGTGAAGATTCAACGCCACTCTGTCCCCGTCTTCATCCCTCTGGAGCAGATAGCCAAGAAGTACCTGCAGACGGACATCAGGCGCTTCCTGTCTGTCCTGGCGGACCACCTGAACGCTTACGTTGGGCGGAGGCACCAGGCAGACCAGTTGGAGGTACCGGTGGTCACAGCAACAATGCCTGCCCATCTTCTTGCCTTTGATATACCAAATGTTAATGATTGTGCGCAGCTCTGGAGTGCTGGGGGAAATCTAAGTGGTTTTCTTTATATGGAGCGCTCGCCATTCTGGTTTTCAGAGCATAGCAAATGACCGCATGACTATAAACTCCACTGCCTGTGTCATTAGTGTGTATTTGGATATACACAGCCAAGTGCAAGGAAAGCTGTCCTCTTCCTCTGGGGTCCCTAAACTGAAGGAGCTGTGCTTTTGCAAAAGGAGGGTGTGACCTCCCTCTGGAGGGTGTGATTTAAAGATGTAGATGAGCACTTGTTTATTTCAGACTTTCCCTCTCAAAGCTTGCTGGAGGTACAGCTACCCCAGGCCATGGGAGCCTGGGGTGGGGGCACTGTCCTTTGTTAGCTCCCAACCCCGTGCTGATGGACTACTGCCCTAGTTTTGCCTTTCAGAAGTTGTCTTTGTCCCTTCAGGAGCACTTTTCGGACCGCATAGATGGAACTTTGCAGAGGAATTCTTTGTGTAACTTGCTGGTCTTCAATTACACCGTGTCAACTAACAGCAAGACCTTTCCATTCAACGTGAAGCTGCTTTATGGAGACCTCTGCTGCAGCCTCCCTACTGAAGCCATCATTTCTTGTACACGTAAGTGGGCAGTGCAGGTGTCTGGGGTTGTGGGGAGGGCAGGTCATACTGCAGTGGATGAGTTTTTCACTAGTTCAATTTGGGGACAGAAAGAAGCATGCTGTCATATTTCTCTGGGAGGAAGCATGGGGGTTAGTGGCAGAGAAATATGACAGGATCTTATTAGCATGAGAGTTTTCTTTCAGTGCAATTAGAGAAGTGATAAAGGTGGACACTGAGGCCTGCTGTTGGGATATCTCACATTGTGCAGCCAGGCCCTAATTAGCCACGTTGTACCATTCGTTAAGTGTGCTGACATACAGTAGCAGGAGGGAGATTTACAGCCTCTTTCAGGGTGTTAGTGATATTGTGAAATGCTCCTAACAAAGATCTCTGCCTGGAAACCTTTCCTGATACCACTTACTCCCCCATCTTTTGAACGATGCTACCTCCTCCTGGTGTCCTACAGACTGGCTGATACTGAGTGTCTTCTGCAGCCTTAGCAATATGGCATGGCTTAATCCTGATCTGCACTGTTATATGGCTCATTACTGCAAGTGCCCAACTGAGCTGAAGAGGCATTTTCCTATCTCTTCCTCGTGGTTGTGCGGAGCTGTGGGCCTGCCTGAGCCACCTCACATCCCATTCACCTGCCCATGTGGGCTGGCTAGGCTGCAAAGCTAGATGGAGCTCTGAGCAGAGCAGCTTGGGCTTGTAATCACTCTGCCAGCAGTCATGTCTGAGGCCTCCCTCTGGCAGCAGAACCCAGCTGTGGTGCTCCTTGGGTTGCAGTTAGGCTGCAGGAGGAGTTGTGTGCTGTGTCAACAGCTCCTCCTTTCCTTTCCTCACAGAAACAGACCCTTTATAGGTGAAGTTCTGCCCTTGCTCAAAAACGGCAGTGCCTTTTGAGCTGATAAGGCAGCTGGATAGTTGAGGTGCTCCCACACTGTTGTCCCCTCACGAGTGGCCCTTCAGCTCTCGGTGTTTCTTGAGCTGCTTGTGCTCTGCAGCAGTTCAGTTCCCCTGGGGGAGACGCAGGACACAAAGGGTTAGGAAGGAGAAAGAAGGGTTATGAGAAGAAAAACTGTGGCCTGGGAGAAAACTCCCTAGGGGCAAGGGAAGAACGAGAAGCAAATAGTTTTATGGTGGTAAAACTGTGTTCCTTTCCCCACTGATCCATTTACTTCTGTCTCCTAGCTGGCACTCTTCCATTGCTAGCAGAGATGGCAGCAGCTCACTCAAACACGTTTCGGCACATGGCTCTGCACAAAGCCTTCGACTTGCTCATCAATGCTGAAGAAAGCCAAGGCTGAGCACCGTAAGCTACCTTTGGCTCTCCTCGGTAACGTGCCTCTCCTGACTTCTTCTGCCCGTGGGGAGTGCTCTCAAAATGCAAATGTTTGCCATGGACTGCAGCACTTCTGCTGGGAGCCCCCCAGAGGAGCAATTGGCCCAGTTTGAATCTTGAGAGCAATATTTCCTTGATGATTTTGGGTGTCTATTGCAGGTAATCTTTCCTTAGCACTCTGCTTCTCGCTTGTCATTTAATTCCTGTTCGTGGCGCATCGCTGTGTTTGGTGCCCCAGAGCTCCACAGCTATGGAAAATGTCTCACAATTAGAAGGAGAAGCTGTATTAAAACTTCAACTGCTCGGAAAATCTTTTGGAACAAGAACCCTACAGCTCACCACTGCCCGTATCCAGGCAGCAGAACTCAGGCAGCAGGGAGCAAGCGGAGTAATCTGTGCCCTCCTTTACAACAGCCAGGAAAGGACTTCATGTTAGAAACTGGTAAAGGCTCGAGGACAACTGGGATTGTTATGGCAGCCACTGAACCTTCCCTGGACAGACGTGAGGGTTAATTTTGCCACCAGTAGTCTGTGCCCTCACATGGGCTGCATTAACTGTCCCCCAGCACATTAGTACTGAGCTTTCCAGAAGACTTCACAGCAGCGGTGGCGTTGGACATCCTGTTTTCTTCCTGTCATGGCAGAACTTTCCTGGCATCCCATCTTTGTGCTTCCAAGTTTGGATCAGATCTTCAAAGCTTGCTGTACTTTTATGAGCGCTCTTTCAACGTGTTAATTTCAGTAACAGAACTTTTACTGTGCTATCTTAAAGAATGTCCTTCTATTGACTTTTCTAGACTTAAAGGACATGGTTGTGGGACAACAGGATTTTCTCCTGCCCTGTTTTTGTGCCAACACTGCATATAGAAAGTTCAGAGTTTGCTTTTAATCTCTTTCTGTAGTTTAAGCTTTGTCCGAATCAACCTTTTTACATATAACCTCTGGTTTTCAGACGTTGCAACTCCAGGTAACAATTCCCTGATGGCCCTGGGAATTGAGTAATGGGATAGGGATCAAAATTTTGTATCGTTCTTTCTGTGATTTCCAATGTTTTGATACTCTGCAACAAGAGAAAGGAGCAAAAGCCACCAGAGGCATCAACCTCCCCTTTGGGGGCCCCTCCAAACCCAATATCCCCCTTGAAGATGTGGCGAAGCCCTTCTCACCATCCCCACAACCCCAGAACACAGCAGACGCAGAACCAGACTTTGAAATTCAACTGCTTTCTATTCAAGAAACTAGTGGCATAATTACACTCTGTGTGCCTCCCTTCTCCCCCTGGCCCTGGCGGTGTCGTGCTGAATAACACAGTCCCTTCTCAGCCAGTCCCAGGTCCTCTCTTCCATCAAGCAGTGACAGCAGCTGACCACAGCGTGCACGGGGGGCAAACAGGCACAGTTAAAAATATAAATGTCAATCTGTACTCTTATGTATATATATTTATATATCTGAAATACACAATATTTTGTATTTTTTCTTTTTCTCTGAGCCCAAGGTGGTACTGCACTCTCTCTCCCCGATCTCCTAACTGTGTTGTTTGTGACAAGGATGAACTTGGTATGGACTAACAGCAAAGCCTGGATGCTCCAGCGCCTAGGAGAGACGTGTCTTCCCATCCGACCCTGAGTTTGGATCTCCTTGTGCTGAGTGCATGGCAGCTGGGGCCTGCAGTGCTACTTGGATGCCATACTGCCGCCCGCCCTGCAAAGCCTGGGATGCCTGGGGAAAGGCAGCCCTAGCCCCAAACCCGCTGAGGGCTGTGAGCTTGTGTGCAGGCACAATGGAGCAAAGGAACTTTCCAGCAGGGACTCGGAAAGGGTTGTGGCAAAGGGGTTGGTTTCTCAAGTTTGGTTTCAGATTCAGACCTCAGTAGGAGAGATGTCCCTGCTGGCTGCGGTGGTGGGCACTGCCCCCCCCCCGGCTACCCCTCTGGGTGCTGGGGAGGCAGTGGCTGTGCTGGCTGGCAGGCACCGGGCCCTCAGGAGCTGTCCACCACTTGATGGGGCAGAGTGACAGATGAGCCATTGACGAAGGAGCCCTGCTTCTCCCGGCCCTTGAGGAAGAAAGTGAGCAGCTCCCCTTTGCCCTTGACGTAGATGGCCCCACGGCGCACGAAGCGGAAGCCGTACTCCTTCAGGATGAGGTGTGTCTCCTCTACCACCTGCAGGGACAAATGGATACAGTGGGAGGCTGGGGGACCCTGCCCAGCACACAGCATGGGGAGCCTGGACTACCATGCGCTGTTTGGGAAACAGGTTTACCCACCCACCAAGCTGCCCATTGTCTTGAGGTGCCCTACTTTTAGCAACGCCTTGCCCCATTCCCAGCCCTGCTGCATACTGCTGGCAATGCTTTCCCTTCCCGTGCAAAGCACAGTGCACTTCAAAAGCTGTGAACACTTGTGAATAACTCCCAGTTTGTCCCCTTGGTTGCGGAGGTCATGCTGTCCCACCTGTATGTTCCCCATCACGCCAGTGGACTCCATCCTGCTGGCCACGTTCACTGTGTTGCCCCAGATGTCATAGTGTGGTTTGCGGGCACCAATGACTCCTGCCAGCACGGCACCCTTGTTCATGCCTGCACAAGAGCAGGGTGGGTGTCACCTCTGTGCTTGGTGACATTCAGATGGGACACCCAGGGTCTGCTCTGGGGGATAGGGCATGAGGTCACCGCAGGCCTCATGAGGTCCCACCACTCACAGGGAAGGAGGGATGGGGAGAGCCCCACGTTCCCAGACTTGCCTATGCGCAGCATGAAGTTGTTGAAGGACTGGTAGTTGATGTTCATTAGCGTCACCTTCATGGCCAAGGCAAAGTCAGCAAGATCAGCCAAATGCTGCCAGCGCTCCTTATCCGAGAGGGTCTCCTTCTGCAAGGGCAGTGGGTCAGGGATGCCCCCCTTGCCCACCGTCCCCTGCCACAGGGACCCCTTACCTTGGTGCTGTAGCCATTGGCGTTGGCATCGGGGGTCACTCCAGACGCGGCCATGTAGGTGCTGCCGATGGTTTTGATTTTGGTGATACAGCGGAACTGGGGTTCATCCAGGAGCTGAACCATGGAGATAGATCTTCAGGCACCTGGGGCCACTGGGCAAAGGCCTGTGTTGCCCCCATGACCAGCTCCAGCCCAACTCACTGCGTCAAAGTCAGAGATGATCTCGTTGAGGAACCGCAGGCACTCGATGCCCCCGTTGTTGATACTCTCCTCTGTGTAGAAGTCGGCGAAGTTGGGGAGAGAAGCAAACATGACACCAATCTCATCATAGGACTGGCTGTACAGCTCCTGGGGAGGGGAAGGACAGTGGCTGTCAGCTGGAGATGTGGCTGCACCTCCAACAAGCCCTAACCCTCCCAACCCAACCCTCCTCCATTTGAAAAAATAAAGGTGCTCTGCAGTCCTCCTTTGCAAGGCCAAGAAATCACCTCCATCCAACCAAAGATGTTTGACTAGAGTCTTTGGCAACCTCTCCAGATACAGAGGCCATGAACAAAATAAAATGGGTTGAATCACTAAATTTAACCAGGACTCTTGGGGATGCTGCTTGTGGGACAGAAGGTCTGCGTTCCTGTGTGCCCCTCACCTCATCCCTCTTCTTGGAGCCCAGGAAGTGCCTGGCCACATGCTCGGGAAGCATGTTGGTGACAAGGGCCTCGTTCCAGCGCCGCATCTCATAGACCCGCTCCTTCTGGTCATGGACATCAATCTTCCAGAGGAAGAGCGTCCTGGCCAGCTTTTCCACCTGCAGGCAGGGGGAGATGGGTGCAGCAGGGCCTCACTAGCACTAGGAGCATGCCAGCTGGTGTGGGGCTGGTCCAGGCTTGCATGGAGGCCATGGGGCAAGGTGAAACCATAATGGAAGACATAAGACCTCATGTGAGGGGCAAATGGGACCTTCATGGGGAAAGCATGGGCTCTGGAGCCACCATGGTGCTGCCTGCTCTAAGTCTTGTGGGAGAGATGGAGGTGCCAATGTAGTCCTAGGCTTCCATGGAGAAGTGCTGGAGGTGGTTCCACAGTTGGGGACCAACTGTGCTTCCTTTGATCATGCAGAAATCAGGCTTGGGGCTGTAGTGACAACACAGAGGGGAAGGAAGAAAGGGGCCTCCTGAAGGGGCTGAGTAACTCACGTGGCGAGAGAAGTAGTAAAAGCTGAGCATCACGATGAAGATCATGGCTGTCATGGAGTACTTGGAGGGGACCAGCGAGGACCTGCTGGGGGATGTGGCAAGGTGTAGGGTGGGTGATGGGCTTGGCCATGCCCCCTCACCGTGCCTCTACCACCCCTTACATGCTCTGCTGGCTGCGGCGACGGTCGTACTGGTCAAAGATGTGCTCCCAGGCATAGATGTTGACAGTGCCGGCTGCCCCAGTGATCAGCACCATGAGAGTCAGCTTGACCATGTGGCTGACCTGCACCAGCATGATGGTGGCCACCAGGGCCAGCACGGCGATGTAGCTGTAGTACTTGGGCTGCTCCCAACAGCCGCCTGGCCGTGGTGGCACCACCGTCCCATTGCCTGTCCCGCTGTAGTCCTGCTGGCAGCTGAGCTGGGGGCATGAGGGTAGGATGAGGATGGGGGGCAGGGAGAAATGATGTCCCCCCAAGAGCTGAAGCACTTTCCAGGAGAGAGGAGGACACCCCAACTGCCAGGTGCTAAAATCCTCCCCAGCTTCAGCACAGCCCTCATTGATTTAATGATTGGCTGTGCATGGGGCTGTGCACAATTATGGGCTGCTGGGACATGGAAGGTCAGAGCGGGTTCCTGCGCTGGTCCCATGTCTCACCATGTCCACAATATCAGCCATGGTGACAATGATGATGGCAGCCATGGCCCAGGTGTTGCGTGCCCAGCGAGTCCTGTCAATCCAGGTAGAGAAGGCCACGAGCTTTTTGGGGAAGACCTGCCAGGAGAAGACAAAGGACTTCACCCAGGTGGGACACAACACCACGGTGGCCATAGAGAGAACACATAGTGGATAATGGGGTGGCACAAAATATAGATGGGGAAGGTGTTGGGGGGAAGAGCAGCCCCCAGACCTCATCCATCCTCAGTGTCCCCACCCCCTCAGGCTGCCCATCCCGCTCTCACCCGGGGAAAGATGGCAGCCAGTGAGCAGAGGGTGAGGATGAGCAGCAGGATCTCCCCCACCACGAAGGTCACGTAGTTGGCCACCAACCTGTCCCAAAAAGACCCAGGATGGGACAGATCTGAAGCCCTGCAGTGCTGAAGGCGAGTTGGGGCAGTCCATCCCCAATGTTTCCCCACCATACCAAGGGTCAATGAAGACCTCCACCAAGGCAGTGAAGAAGAGGACAACACACGAGCAGCTGAAGGCAGCACCGCTCTGCTTCTCCTTCTCCACTGAGTAGCGTGTCTCCATCTCAGGGTCAATGAAACGCATGGAGAGCCGGAAGGTGCTCTTCCCCTTCAACCTGCCAGCAACATTGGCCATCAGCACCCAACAGAGCCGGGCCGTGTTGCACTGTTGGCTGGCTAACTCACGCCTGGACAGACTCGCGCTCCAGCAGGGCCTCGTTGAGCAGCTTGTTGAGCTCCTGCTCATTCTGTGATGCGTCGATTACCCGCTCAGCCAGGTCCCGTAGCCGCAGCCGGCGCCGCGGGTTGGGGAAGGATGGGTTCACAGCCTGTGCCACGAAGCAAAGCATCAGTGGGAACGCTGAGGCCATTGTGGTGCGGTCATCACGGCAGTCCCCGAAATACAAGCTGAAGGGGGTACTTCCCACACACCATACCTCTCCATCCTCCTCCCCATTCTCCAGGGTGCCCCTCACCCTGGCGTTGGGCTCATCAGGCTCCTCAGGGCTGGTGCACGCCAAGCTGACACTGCCATTGCGCTCCTTGGTGTTGACGAGCAGTGGGGAGCCTCCATGGGACGAGGTCAGTGACAGCTTCTGCAAGGCCGAGGTGGTGGCTCACAGTGTGCCAAGGATGCCTGCTGCGGTGGCACTGGTGCCCACACCACTACTCACCACCCCATTGATGCCATTGCGTAGAGGCTGCTTGGGCACCACGATGAGGTAGGTGACAATGCCCTTCTCCTTCAAGTATTCGCAGCGAGAGCCACCCTCGCCTGGCTCCACCTCAAACTCGCCCTTCAAGCAATCCATGGTGCTCTGCGAGATGTGTACACGCCTGCGGGACACGAGGTGCCATGAACTGGGGCCACCCTATGGCTATGGGATGGTGACACCACATCCCATCCCCGCCAAGAGATGCTCACCCAGGGATGCCACCTGCCTCCATCTTGTTGGCCACGGTGACGTCAGTGGACCACACGTCGTACTGCCAACGCTTCTGGCCCAGCACGCCGCCCAGCACCGTCCCGCTGTGCACTCCCACACGCATATCCACCGCTGTCCTGGTCTTTTCCCTCACGTAACTGGGAGGGTGACATGGGAGTCACTCACTGCCCCTCCTGCTTCCAACCCCAGGGCAATAACACCTTCCTTAATTGAGTGCACTTGGCACAGAAGTGACAGAAAAGGGTAGGACGCTGTCCTGCCTTGGAGAAGCCCAATGGGGTGACCCTGGTGGGGCACCAGGAGCCCCTGCCTATATCAGTACCCATCACTGGGTCCTCCCTGCTTTATGCCAAACTCCAGGGATACTCCTGGGACAGTGATCAGCACACGATAGACAATGTGGACATGCTGGAAATGTTGACAAGAACACAATGGGAATGAGGACAAGGACACTATCACTGGTATTGGCACAGGTTGCTGTGGGTGCCCTATTCATGGCAGTGTCCAAGGCCAGGCTGCATGGGGCTTTGGGCAGCCTGGTCTATGGGAGGTATCCCTGCCCACAGCATGGGATTGGAACTGGTTGGGCTTCAAGGTCCCTTCCAGCTCAAGGTCTCTTCCAGCCCAAGTCACTCTATGATTCTAAGTTTTGCTGGAAACGATGATGAGGACATCCTAGGAACAATGACAAGGGGAATATCCCAAGGAGTTCTTACGAAATGGCCTCCACCATGGCAAGCCCCATCATGATGGAGCAGACGGCGTGGTCCTCCCGGTAGTCGGGCAGCCCACAGATGCAGTAATAGCAGTCACCCAGGATCTTGATGCGCAGCTGGTGGTATTTCTGGGGAGAGGGGCATAGTATCAACCCCCTCCCCATAGCTGGGCTCCCCCCATCCCTCTCCCAGGCAGGGCTTGCTCTATCCTTGCCCATGCCGAGCTCTTCCATGCTCACAAGGGACACAAATAACCCAATTTTCCATTCCCTCCCTGTCTCCCTGAAGACTTGGCCAACTGCAGCCCAGATGGTGGGGGCCCCCACCCCTTCCCAGTTCTATTTTTGCCACATACAACACGGGGCATCTCCAGCCCATCCCCTTGCTGATGAGGGGGGACACTCACAGCTGCCAGCTTGTCGAAGCGGGCGAAGAGCTCGTTGAGGAGCTTCACCAGCTCCTGGGCACTGCAGGACGAGGAGAGCTGCGTGAAGCCCACGATGTCTGCAAAGAGGATGCTGCGGGGAACGAGGCGTTACAAATATGCTCCTCACGGGGAGGATTTGCAGCGAGAATTTCTTTTCCCATAACGCAGACATGACTGCGACGGTCGGTTCAGCTATGTCCCTAAAGGCTATTTTGGGACGTGGCTTGAAATGATGCTCTGCAAATCATGTCTGGATCAAAAAGTGGCCCCAAGCCATAGTCTGGCTGGCAGCTGTCCCGTTACCCTTTGTTTCGCCAACCCCCCAGCCTCCTTCTAGGGCTTTTCTGGCCCTAAATACAAGAAATTGAGAGATTTTCCCCATTGACCATGGCATGGGTAGGAGCCAGCCCTACCTGACATTCTCATGGCGGTACATGTACATGGTGTTGAACTGCTGCATCTCCTTCTGGCTCGGGTCCTTCTTCATATCCTTCAGCATCTCATCCGCCACGTGCTTAGGCAGGATGGAGAGCATCAGCCGCTCCTGGGGGACAGGGCAGGAAACTGAGTTATAAGTGCACTGTGCATGTGCTATTCTGAGCAGCCCCCTCTCCTTGGGGACAAAGGGTGGAAAAGGTCAGCCCAAAAACCCATGCCAGCACTGGAGGATCTGCAGCGATGTCTGGTAGTGACAGGAGAAGAGGTGATGGCCTCAAGTGGTGTCAGGGGAGGTTCAGGTTGGATATCAGGAAATATTTATCCTCCAAAAGAGCAGTGCTGCAGTGGTACAGTTGTCCAGGGAGTGGTGGGGTCACCATCCATGGAGGTGTTCC
>PPHD01015073.1:0-16316 GCA_002909625.1 Bambusicola thoracicus | reverse complement strand
ATTTATGTGTGCACAATTTTCTGCATATTCCTGTGTACACCCATTTGACACCCATATATCCTCAGTCCTACCGTTACTTTACAGAGCTACTGATCATTGGAAAACAGCCTGCTTAAAAGTACTTTTGACATGAGTTTACTGCTGTAGAGGGAGGTCTGTAATATCAAATCCCTTATATCCATGGAAAACACATGTAATATAGTACTCTTCTTTACTGGTTTAGTCAAATACATCCAGATAGCTGGATAACTGTGAAATATATATCTAATTCAACCAGTTTAACTGCCTTCAGTGTTTCATTCTATTTAGATGCTTTTTTTTTTTTGTTTAGACTTCTCATGCACCTCATGTGCTCATTTTGAAGTCCAGGCAACTGTTTGACTTCTCACACCTAGTTCATTACAGTGTAACTCTACTGGCTCTCAGAAGTTCCATTTGACTTATGCAGGTTATTATGTAAAATTTAATAAAAGTGAAATCAAAATCGGATCTCTGACAAGGAAAAGAATAACAGTTCTGGAGTCCCCAGGCTTATACTCAGTGGCTGCTGATAATGACATTGTGTCATTATGTTGACTTCTATGAACTTCAGTGATAAAGAAAGAGCTGTTTCTGTTTTTCAAAGACCTTATTTACTCTAACACATCTTGAATGCTAATTATTCCCCTCTTTTTTTCTTCAACATGACACTACTTTTCCCCCTTCTGTGTCATGCAATTTAATTATATGCAGACCTTGAATGCCATTTCCTAATCCTCTGTGGTTCATTTGAAAGTCTTGTAAAATAAAACTAATTGGTGTGTTCATTAAAATGTCAGAAATATTTTTGAGTTCAATTAGATAGTACAGCAGTTTTATCCAAAGTGTGCTTATAGTACAATAACTGTGTCAGGAGGATGTAATTAACAGCTATTTAAACGAACAATTGTCTTAAATTTTTCTGGTTCTTCATGCATGATAACTTAATCAAACAGCAAAGTTCTTACAGGCCTATCCATTTGAGAGGAAGGTGAAACACTATAAACTTGTATTTAAAAAGTCAAATTGAAAGCTGTAAAAACTACTGAACTAAAGAAGTCAACTCTATAAAAATGAAATACAGAAATATACTTTGCTTCAATGTCAGCACATTATGGGTGAAATCCCATCAGAAAGGGAGATCTAGGGCATGGTCCCTAATTTTTGGGAAAGACTAACATTTGAATAAAATGACGTTGATCTGAACTATAAGCTAATTCTAATACATGTGCAAAAAGTGCACAAAAGAAAGTTCACACTTCTTTTCATTTGAAGGTTCATTTGAACTAAAGTTATCCAGGAAGAGAGTCTACAGATATTAAAAATATATCTGTCTGAATAGATAAGAAGTCTAAAATCATCAAAATCTCCTGAAATGGAGAAAAACATTCTTCACCCATTTTAGAGATTACAGCTTCAGGTGAAACAATGAAAACCAGTGAGAGCATGATCAAAGCTGCTCCTCCAGTTCCTGGAGCCTTAAATAAAGCTGAGCTGGAGCATATAGTGTAAATGCTGGCATTCAACTTTGTGTTGGAGGGGATGGTCAGCACCTGAATTTGCTAATGCTTTCTGAGGGATTGACAGTTTCTGACAATTCTTTGTCTGATAGTTGCTGAAAGAGCAAGTTTCTTACTTTGGTCCTTCCAGGCTCTGTTAGGGAAGCATGTCTTTCACAGTGGGCTGGAGAGCTTTGAGAACACTGAATATTCTCAACAAAATCACACTCTTGGCTTCAAACTTCTGTGTCCAGCTCATGTTGGTGGTGGCTTAGTGTTCAGTGCATCACGTGGTGTTTTGCAAAGGAGCCTGGTTCACAAGGTAGCCAGGGTTTTGTAACTTGCCCAGGTCACAGTGTCTTAGTCTGTGCCTCCATATTTACTTGTGCTGCTTATTGGTTGAACCTCCATGCTCCAGACAACATAATGACATCTACAGGATCTCTGTCACTGACACAGTTAATGTACCTATCAAGTGTACCTCAGTTTGGGAAACTGCTCCCAACACACTCTTGGCCCACAGAGGTGTCTCCTGCTATTGCAGTACAGGCATAGCATTTCGTGACCAGGTCATAGACTGTGTCTCTCTTGATACACCTATATGGTGGCAGCTAGCTGATTTGCTTGGCACTGTTCAGTCCAGAAGCTTTGCCTTTGCATGATTCTTCTATTTCCACCTCTTGCAGCACCATCTTTTTCCCATTTTGTGGTAAATTCTTCCTGCAACCTGAACTGAGGTAAAACTTCGTTCTTTTAAAAATGTGCCTCCTTAATAGTATTTAGGTTTTATTATCTTGCACTAAGTTAAATGGGCTCCATATTCAGCAATCAAAGATAGAAGAAGGCAACAGATAAAATGAGTGTGTGAATGAGTTGCACAAGCTCCTGTATGAGTATTACGGTTGCTTCTTCCCCTGTTGTGAGAATACAAATCAAAAACTGGTTCTGTAAAGTATTCCTCAGTAAGATGTTATGCAGTCAACACACCTGAGGGACAGGATGCCATTAGACAGGGTGAGCAGTTTGTCCAGGAGAACCACATGAAGTTCAACAAAGCCAAGTGGTTTCTATCTGAGTTGTGGTAACCTCCATTACCACTACAAGTTGGGAGATGAAAGGATTGAGCACAGCCCTACCGAAAAGAACCTGAGGTTACTGGTGGATGGCAGTTGGACACGAGCCAGCAATGTGTCCTCACAGCCCAGAAAGCCAACTGTATCCTGGGCTGCATCAAAAGCAGCATGACCAGCAAGTCGAACGTGGTGATCCTGCCAGGCTGGACCAGGCTCTGAGCACCTGATCGAGCTGTGGATGTCCCTGTTCATTTCAGAGGAGTTGGACTAGATGACCTTTGAGGGTCCCTTCCAACTTGAAAGATTCTATGATTCTAAGATAAAACAGAAGGATTAAGTTTCAGAAGACTTCCTTTGTATTTGAATGTGGTGTTTACTGTCTCTTCTCAAAGTGATATTAGCTGTTCTGCAAGCTGTAAAGGAATTTTCAGCTGCATTGTCTTGCTGGCTTTCACTGCTGTTTTTTAATTAAAGCTTATGGAATTAAATGAACCAGGGATGCTGGGGTTACAAAAGGAAGAAAAAAGATCACACAGTCTAATCCACTGAGGTGCAGTGGGGCACAGGCTGGTTCTAGGATTATCATTCAATGATTATTTTTTCCAGTTTAAAGCTTAAACCTTTTAAGCATTTTAAGCATCCAGGTCAGGCTGACAAAGTACTATTGTCTGGGAGAATTAGATCTGAAACAGATTCAGAACTACTTTATTAAGATTTTGACTGTGATTTGTGAAAGGCATTACAGCTGAAGTCTTTCTGTTATATCATTTTGCACTGGGAATGGAGAAATTAATACTCAAATGCTTATTAAGAGATGCACCTATTTGGAAGAGAATAGTTACTGTATGGGGCATAAATATAACAACATATCTGCTTATTAGGTGCATACATTAGTAACATTGATTATTTTGTTTACAAACTGTGGCCGCATTGTGTAATTTAACTAGGGCAGGGGGGAAATGAAGCTATCAGCCGTGGTCCCAGAATTCACAAACATGGGACTATACTTCTCCATTACTCTTGTAATAGATGCAATTTTGAATTAATTTTTAGAACTGCCAGGAATAGCAGCATATTGGATTCTCTTGCTGTTTTATTTTATGTTCTGTGTCCCTGCAGTGTCTCTTGATTGCTGCTCATTAGAAAAAGACTACATTTCTGTTTACCAGAACAAAAATATTCCACTTCCTCATCCTACCTTATAATCCAAACTCTGCATTGGACATACAAATATGTGAATTAAATATTTAAAAGTTTTAAAGACTGTATCTTCTACCATCTTAAGAAATGATGAGTCTTTACTGTGGGCTGGAAGGTCTTTGAAATGTGATTCATATACCAAAGGCAACAGATCTGTGGGTATTCCTTTGCTTCATTTTATTTTATGGAAATAACAGTATGTGTTTATCTGGAGTCAAATTCTGGCATCCATTTTATTTCCATGATAATGGATAATGGTGGGATAATGACTACGTAGGTGAAGTGCACAGCTGGAGCTTGGGTGAGCCTCTTTCTGGCTCTGAAACAGTTTTTTGTCTTGTTTGTCCCTTTTTTTGTCTTTTTTTATATATGTCTCTGCAGACCATAAGTTCTATATTAAGCCCATACAGATCTAGATGCCTTCTATCTCTTGCAAATAGCTGTGGTGCACAGTAGTGCTGGTGAATGACTAAGTGCAGATCTTGGCTGCACAGCAGGGAAGGGTGTAAGGCACTTGGAGGGCTCCTGGGGAAAGGTGGGCCTTTGGTTTCACCTGGCTGCAGGTAACTTACTGCTGGGATGGGCAAAGCCAATTCATTGCTTGTGTCAGCAAACTGCATGACTAGAGTACTGTTTAGTGCACTTAAAGGCTGATTGCTGAGCATTCCACTGAAATCACAGCTATCACAACGTGGTGGATACATACTTAGCAATTGCAGCAGTGAGGCTTAAGGGTGCCTTTCATGCAGTAGAACTAAGCCATCACAGTTTGAAGGTATTGAGCTGTGTTGTCCAGACACCTGTACTGGGGCACTGATGGTAATGGATTCTGTAGGATATGCAGGAACTCCCTGAGTACTGTGCATATGTCTCTGTGCATAGACTCAGAAGTGAAATGTTACTGTGATAACATGCAGGGTGACCCAGAGTGGTCTCAGAAACTCACTGGGATATACTACTGAGGTGCCCAGGAAGGAGTTTAGTTTTCTGGTCACAAGGGAAATATTTCTCAAGATACATCCAGTCTTGGATCTCTGTATAATCATCAGGCTCTGGTATCTTAGCATCACTCCTTTGATACAATTCACTTGTACCTGGAAGCTGATTTAGGTACGAGTAGTGGCCTGTATTAGAAAACATGTAGCAACTGTCTAAACCCGAAGTGTCTCATGTACAGAACTGTTAAAATATCAACTCAGGACTTATATCCCAATTATGTAGATGGTTAGAAAATATTTATCCCTGTAACTTGTGGGTAGGCACTTGCAGGTGCTTGTTTTATAATACAGCTGGAACACAAGCTTTAATTAAGTCAAATTACAAAATTACTGTGAAAATAATATGACATTGTCAGATTCAGATTCTTTATTCAGAACTGGAAAGGCTAAGGTACAACATTTGTTTTAAATGTGACTCTTCCTGAAATTTCTCATTTGCAGTCGATGTCTATTGCTTATATAAGGATATTCACAGCAGATCGTACAGAAACTGAATCCCAGTTCCTTATCATAGATACAGGAGAATTAAGATATTGGAAAATGAAGCAATCTTTCCAAAGTCAGCAACAGGTCAGCAGCTGGATTGGGAGCAACATCCTCTGGCCTCTGCCTCCTCCAGCAGAACTGTTCTGAACAGGGCAGAGGTGATGCTGCAGTGCAGACCAGCAGGATGTGAAAATACACAGAAGGTAATAGGAAAACTTCCAAGCTCTTTGTGTTCCGAGTTCCTCTCTGTGAGCATTGTTACTGAGGTTCCCACTGGCAGCCTCCTTTCTGCTGCCAGCAATAGGGCCATTAATGTAGATCTGCATCAGTCACCATCACCTCCTTATGAAGGCATAAAAAGCATACTATACTTATTTTGCCCTGAGTGATTGTGTAATTTTTTTCAGTGCAAGTTAGTGAATAGAATTCATTGCCATTCTTTTATGTCACTTTGTATGGTCTTTCAAGAATTTGCTTAGCTGCTTGCATCGCTCTCAAAATACACTATTCCAGATCGATACAGTGCATAAAGGCAGCTTCTGTATAAATGTATGGCATCTTTCCATGATGTGAGCTGTAGAAAGACTTCATGATCAGACCTGAAGAGCCAACAGTGAAGTAGCAATGCTATGAAGCTGTTTTCCCACTCTTTTCGTTCATTCTTTTTGTCCCTAGAGCCACTCAGCTACAGCCAAAGAAATATATTCTTTGAACCTGAGAAATAATAAAATACTATTAAAGCTTATCACTGCCTTAGCCTTGTGAAACCCATACTAAGCTTGCAGTGTAATTCTGAATAGAACAAACAAAATGAGGGATGTTTTAATTAGTGCTTAGGCAGTTAAGCTCAATAAGTCTGGTTTCAATGAAAAGATTGCTGCAATGCAGGAACGCTTCTAAGTCATTCACATTATTGTGATTTGACATTTAATATCACTTTTTAAAATGAAATGCTGTTGGTTTCTTTTTTTTTCCTTTTTTTTTTTTTTTTTTTTTTTTTTTGGTCATGAACCCTGAGGCAGAAGAAGACTTACTTTATGCTTTGCATAGGATTACCTATATTTTAAATTTGACAGAAATAATGAAACCTTACAGTCAAGTCTATCCTAAGGATCTCATCTGTGAATCAACAAGTCTAATAATCTGCACATGTTTTTGTTCTGGCAAACTTTCACTCCAGAAGACCATTAAAGAACAGGTCCACTATATTAACATGAGTATGTCTTGCCAGATTCCTTTTATATTTCTGTTATCATATTTATGGATCACAGCATTAAAGTCTATTTTGAGTGATGAAAGCAATTCTGTCTTGTGGCTCGGGCGTTAACTTTGTGACTTTACTGCCTCTATGTGTGTAACTGTCTACATTTTTAGCTTTAAGGATCTGTTAGTAATAACTTCTTTCTTTACATCTCTGACATTTCATTTATCTTGCACTGATTTGTTTGCCTGCAATGAAAGTGAAGAATGCTGCATGAATACCTCCTCATAGGTACACACACATGCAGCTTCAGATTTACTCTATAAAAATGCATAAGTTGCTGGGCCTTGCAGATAACTATACATTCATTTTACTTTCATTTTCTCCCCTTTTCCCTGTAAGAATCCCTGTGAATGCTAATAAGACGGCTTCAGGTATGTTGTGCGGACAGAACACTCTCCTCAAATTTCTCCTGGGTGAACAACCACTGTTTCTCATCATGACCCCTGCCTGGTGCAATCAAACTCCAGAATCATTCCATTCAGCTCTTTGATTGAATCCTCACATTTGCAGCAGTGCCTGGCTGTGAACCCTGCATTGCAATCTGAAGGGTCACCCACCGATGTGCTGAGCCCTTCTGCAACGCCCGCTAACTGTAATTTATGTTCCAGCTCTTTCTCCTCCTGAACGCTGGAAATCAAAGCCTCAGGGAACTCTGGCAACTGGTGCTGTGATTCCCACTGGGAGATTTCTCTGCCAATTAATCAACAAAAATGTGCTCTGGTGATATATTCATGATCAACATATATTCAGGTTGTTCTGACAGTGTTTTCCTGTGCTTTTGGTGTATTGAATATCCGTTCTCATCCTCCTTGTTCCTTTATTTCTGAAATATGAGGTATTTAAAAACACAGTTACCACATAAATATACTTGAAATCTCTCCAGTTCTGAGCATGAAGACAAGAAAGTATGAAAGGACAAATCACAAAGCTCCTGTTGTGCATACTGACACTATTCCTTATTGTTTTCTTCCTCAATCCTAACAATGAATTTTTTTTTCCAATAATTTTGACGGAAAAAAATCATTTCCCAAAATCAGTGTTCAAGTTTGTCTGACTTTGAGAAAATTCTATTTTCGTTAGCAGCGTGGTAACTGATGTTAAGCTGAAATTATTAAAGGACAACATATAACTTGTATTTTACAAGGACAGACTAGGTCAATCAGTGTTACGGCTTCTGTCTATCTACAGACCCATAGAAAAAAAAAAAAATCATGGAATTCCCTGAAAATCTGGTAGAGAAGATCCATAAGCCATTTTAGTTCTTTTGTAACTCCTGTTATCAGTCAGTGTGAGGGGCTGTTTCCTTGCAGCATTTTCTCCTCCTGCACAATAGCTGACACTAGAAGCTGCATTGTGATTTGGTCAGTCATAGAATCATAGAATCATAGAATGGCTTGCATTGGAAGGGACCTCAAGGATCATCAAGCTCCAATCCCCCTGCCACAGGCAGGGCTGACAACCTCCATATCTAATACTAGACCAGGCTGCCCAGGGTCCCATCCAACCTAGCCTTGAACACCTCCAGCGACAGGGCATCCACAATCTTAGCCTCCTACCTGTATCTGCTGAATAGGAAGGCAGAAATGTTATCTCTTGGACCTGAGAAGGGCAGGTACTAGGGTATGGGCATGTACTGGGGTATGGGCATGTGGCTGACAGAAGCCACAGTGAGGCCTGCTAGGCCCATCCCCATTGGGTTGACTTTAGACCACTGACTCAGTGAGGACTGACCAACAGGCTTGTGTCTTCATCAGGAGCACAGTATCCTGCCTGTGCATCAGCCCTGGGTAAATTTGTGGACTGAGGACCACTGTGATTTGCAGAGATGAGAACTTGCCAGCTACACAGGTGAACAGCTTGCAGAGGTAGCTGAAGGTGTACTATGAATGTAGCAGAAAGTGTGGACATAACTTTTATAATTCACAGAGGTTTTTCAAATCCACTCTTTCCTGGTGTCTGACATTTTAGACGCACATTGAATTAAGTTAGTAACATCAATAACTATTCTGAGTTCTAGATCTGAACACAATTAAAAAAATACAGAACAAGTGACGATATTAATACAGACTTTTAAAATCATGTTTTGTACAAAATATCCCGCAAAAAAACACATCTCTTATAGCATAAACTGTTTTCAAGGGTATCTACACATATACTTAGCTTAGATCAGAAAAAAAGGACATTTCATGACTCATTCTTGCTATTATATTTAAAAATAGGCATGCTTTAACTCATTCATTGCTTTTATTCTTTTAAAATGATTTTCTTTATTCTTTTTTCACTTCATGTTTTTCTTACTGAAACATTTTTCTAGTGATATATCACAAAAAAAATATTACCATTATTCATGCAATGTAATGAAGTCTGCGAAGATGGAAGCTCTTGCTCTTGAAACCATAAAGCAGTAAATGCAGAAACATTGCAAATTTCCCACCTTGTCAGACTTCCAGTTTTAAATCAAGGATAGTAACGAGGCTGATTTCCAGAGCAGGTAATTCTAGCTATGAAGACAGCACCATAAATCTCAAATTGATTTTCCTTGAATTTTTCATCAGCAGATGATACTGCTGATATGATATGCTGTGATACTGCACACCTGAGCTATTTGTTTAGTCACAGCATTTAAATCCAGAACACAGCTTTTCTAATAGAAAGAATATTCAGACATCTTTTCCGAAGTTATTTACACGTTTATTACTCATCCTGGAATATAAGGAGAGATCTAACCAGAGGGAAGTGGAATTTTCTATATGATGCCTTTGGTCTTGCTTTGGAAGAATGAGGTTTTGTGGTTGGAGGTAGGAGAAAGAAGAAAGGAGGGTTGTTTTATGGAGACAGTATCATCACTGTATAAATGCTTGTTAGAAGGGTGAATATAACATAAGGTCAGAACTTCCACAAATTCCAGTATCCAACCTGGGATTTATGTTTTATCACTTTCTTCTAAAAATGATACTGTCCTGATGCGTTATGTATCTATTGTTGAGGATCCCACACATACCAAGTGAAATTCTTAGATTTTGGGGCTTATCACAGCAAGCTCTCAGTGCTGATATGTGCTTTTTTCACTAACGCATCACTTGATCACAATTCAGGCATAGCAATGAATCCTTGCTTCTCCTGTACACAAGTTAATAAGCCACATACTTAGGAAGATTATTTTTTAAAAACAGAAACAAAAAGACTGTCTCATCCTTCCCTGAGGGAGGCAGAATGAGTGTATGATGAAGGGTAATTATTTTGGAATTATTTCTGAAAGACTCAGATCTGTACACTTCAAAGGGTTAAACACTTTATGTCTGTGCAACAGTTAGAGCTATGAAGTGTCAGAGTTGCTATAGAAACAGCGCATATTTGATTCAAATGAAAGAGTAAATAACCTCTTTTTATATCTCAAAGCTGAACTAAATGTGGCCCCCAACTTTGTGAGAAGTTATTGCACTTACTTTTAAATAACTGCAAAATAATTTTCTTTTCTTAAAAAAAAAAAAAAATCGTAAAATAAACAATAAAAGAGGGAAAATTTTGTGGTGATGGCTCCTCCTCACTCTGTGGAAGATCTCCTATGCCAAGGAGGTGGCTTTGGAGCAGGACCTAATAGTACTAATCGTAGGACTTAATAGTACTACAGGCTCCTGCAGCATGGGGTGATGCCACTGCTCCAGCTCTGGCACCAACGTGCTGCTCATTGCCTGTGCAGAGGTGGTCAAAGCAGCATGCTTCCGTCTCCTGAACTCATTAAAAGGCCTGTGAGGTATCATGGTTGTGCATGGAGCAGGCTCCCCAGGGCTGTGGGCATGGCCCCAAGCTGCTGGAGGTCCACGAGCATTAGGACACCGCTCTCAGACACAAGGTTTGGATTTGGGGTAGTTCTGTGTGGAGCCAGGAGTTGGACTCAATGATCTTCATGTGTCCTTTCTTCTCCATGGTTCTCTATGTGGTTCTCTATGGTTCTGTGATTCTGTATTGGTACACTTGCAGTTCAAAGACCTCTGTGGCCCTTTGTTCAGGGTTTGGTTTACTTGTATGTACAACAGAAGTAAACTGAGTAGGGGAAGAATGACAACAAGATAGCTCCTGTTATCATTTTTCCCTTCTAATGAGTGAAGAGCGAAGGGACCACCTCTTCACCTCTCACCCCTCTCCTTCATCAGCCATCCCATGGCCACCATCTGACAGACAGAGATCATTAGAGGCTGATGAGAAATTTGTGGCCCAAATGGTTGGCTTTCTCAGAGAAAAGCATGGTCTTTAATTAACAGGTATGTTCTGTGGGAATATTCTCCACCCTGCAGGAATTTTTGACATTTTTTCAAGAAATCTTTTAAAGTAGAAAAGGTGCATATTTTGGGGGTAAAAGTAAAATACTTTTTGAATAGATTTCTTATTTAAGTCACTCTGCACAGCAACAATGTTCAAACCAGAAATACTCCTTAATAATAGGTTTCATAGTGATATGGGCAATAGGCTGGACGTATTTCTGCTGGATGTGTCAGTCCTCTTAAGCTTCCTTTGCCAGCCCTACTCTGCTTTATAACACTGTATTTTGTCATGTTGCTTCCACAGGTGCCTGCAGGACATCGAGCAACAAGAGCAACAGCTGCTATAGGTGTAAGGGTAAAGAAACACATTCAAGAGAAGGTTTTTATTCAGTGACTTAAGAAAGTGTAGCTTTCGCTTAGAGCAGGAAGTAATCAGGTTTCCTGGTCTCTGCCATTCCGTGGGAGTCCATGTTTGAAATTACGCACCCTTCTCCTCCCACGCTGCAGGGATGAGTGTCCTCTGGGAAGTATCTCCCTTCACCCTGCCCAGAGGCTGGACTGCAGCAGCCTCCAGTTTTGTGGTAACAAGAAGAGGTGTGTTTTTAATTTGATGGATACCTGCTAGAGCAGCAACATCAAGGAAGCTTGTCCAAAGCAAGAGACAGAAATCCTTGCCCAAGAAAAATAAACAAGCCCAACTCATACAGATTTATATGTTTTGTTCATGCGGGATTGATTGACAACCTTTTTATTGCTGGAAGGAGTTGCATGATTTTACTCTTCAATTTGTAGTGCCTGGATGTGATCTCCCATTGATTTTGGGGCTAATTAATAAATTTCAGCTTATTTGGAGGCTGAACTTGGCACATCTGCTGTAATGTTGATGGTATTGTGCCTAATGAAACAACATAGTTATTGATTTCATACGTATTGACAAAAACCGTAATGGTGCCAGCATTATTCTCACAGGCTGTCACAAGTTCAGTCCCTTTGAAAAAGCTGATTTGAAGTGGTGGGAATAAAACATTTTGTTCAACCCAAACCAGATTGTGATAGAGTTTTATTGCAGCCTTTACACAGAAGGGAAGAAATGCAAAACAACCCTTTTTGTACCAATACAAAATCATTAACTTTTCCATTTTGATTTATATAAAAAACCAGAATACAAATGTATTCTCGCAGATCAAATACTACTGGGATAAAATAGTCCTTTGTGTGGGTATTTTTTAGTGTGAATGATTAGCAATTGCACCACACTTTGGTTTTTGCCTGGCAAAAAAAAACCCCACAAAATTATCCGTAGGAAAAATAGCGGCTTTGCTTTCCTATTTCCCAGAGTCTTGTTGTAAAGGGAATATAAAAAAAAAAATAGTGTGGTACAAATAAGCGTGGAGAAGCTGCACATGACCCGAAGCAGCAGAAAGGCACTTTTTGCATGGCAGTAATGGCACATGAACTTGTAGTCAGCAATGAATCACATGTCTACATTTCTAGCGCAACCCTTTTTCAATTATTTTCCATGCAGTAAGTGACACTTACAGGCTCTTAAGTTAGAACAAATTGTTTCTTTCCTTTTTTTTCTGCCCTGACACTTTTTGCACCTTCTGTAGAGGAAAAGGAGGTGTCAAACACACATGAAATGAGGTAACATTGAAGGGGTTGGGAAATAAATTGCTTGAGAAGTGTTATTCAAACTTCCATGCTCATTCAGAGTTTTGTGCCTTTTGTTCTGTAGTGAAGTCCTTGAGAAGCTCCAGTATTCCTTCAGTAAAACTTGGATCCATGGGGCTGAAGAAAGGGGAAAAGGAGCAAAAGGGCAAAGAATATTGGCCTGTGTAGCTTTTTACCTCCATGCTGCTGCAAATATGATAGACATGGCATTGCTTTAACTTCTGAGAACCCCACATGAATACATTCCCTTTGTGCTGCTGGTAGATACTTGAAAAAGTCTACCTACACACCTCTTTAGGGTTCCCAATCCATGCACATTTCTAGCAAATGCAGTCACTGCCTCTTTTTTTAGCCTTCAGGATACACTTGAAGCTTTTATGCAGAGAGGCAGGAAGGCAGATTTCACCAAGATTAGTAGCGATGTGTTGATGGCCAGCTGGAAATGTTAATGAGCAGCAGCTGATCTAGGGCAGCTGGGACTGAAGAACATTTTGAGAAGAGATTGGAGGAAAGGAGGAGAAGGTATAGCAAGTGAGGAATCTTTCAGGATGAGGTTTAGAGGCTGAGGTTAGTGACTTATTTAGGAAGGGAGATGAACTAAGGGAAATGTTGATCACGATGGCTGATATAAAAGAAATGTATCTATCAAAAATAGCCTGAATGAGGAAAGGTTACAAGGGAGCATTGATCTTAAAAAAGTTTAGCAGTGGTAAATAGAAATCTGGGGCTAGGAAGCACTGAAACATTATCTGTGCTGTGAGATTCATAGGAGGAGTTGAGGGACATTAACAGATGCATTCCTACATGGGCACTTGTCACTTGGGGTGACAGATGGTTTGAGTGAGGGGCTGTCCCCACCTATTATCCTTTCTCCTGCTGAAAAGATGGTAGAGGGAGTCTCGCCTTTTATTCTGCACTGTCAGCATGCTTGTGTGACACAGGTATCATTAACACCTGCGTTGCTTTCAGGGTCTCAGCAGGCACTGGAACTAAACTCTCTGGATCTCCTTGAGATAAGCAGATGAAAGTTTCCCAGGAGAGATTTTCCTTTCAACTGGAATCTGTTTTCAGGTTGCCTTTTCACAGCAATCTCACTTCTATCCAAGACACTTTTATTTTAGCTTGAAAAGCTTTTAGGTGATGATAGCCCCAGTTAGGAAGGAGATAACAGGCTGTCCAATGGTTCCAGTGACGTTCACTTTCCTTTAAACTGAGTGAGGTGCCTGCAGCCACGTTCTCTGAGCCCTTGTTATAAGGCTACAGGTAAGAAAATATAGCAGGTTTCAAACTGAAGTCTCTGCTTAAGAAGCTTTGATCTCTGATGTATTTACCTATATATCAGATTTGCAGTGCAAAGATTGATGATACAAGGAAATTTGTCAAATGCAAACACTGGATCCCAGATGAATTTTGCTGTGATCACACTTGAGAATCAACAGCTACTGGGAGCTTTCTCACTCGTGGGGGAAGTGACAGCTCTTACTGTGCACATGGCTATTGCGCATGCTAGATCCTAAAATAAATAGCGCTGGAAACCATAGCTCAGCCATGCAACCCTGTGTACTGAGCCTGACGCATATGAAGAGGTAAACTCAGCAGGAAACACTTGTGTGAGCATTTAGTCATATATGGCATTTAAAAGCAGAATGCTATATTTTTTTCCAGCATTACTCTTTGCAGAAGGAATGTTTCCATCAATCCCATTAAAAAAAAAAAAAAAAAAAAAAAAAAAAAGTTGAATGTTGCCAGCAACTCTTGTTTTCCACTCTGTTCAGTGAATGTCTCTGGAGGAGAGGAGGAGTGAGTAAAAGAGGAGGAGATTTCCTGTCAGAGATGGATTTGAAGTGAATGACTTGGATTGTTAAAATGACAGAGTACAGCCATTGCTGCCTGCCAACTGCATTTGGCTTCTAGGTGTCACACTTACTTTTATGGATTTTTAGGTTCAGTTTATTTGCACTGAATTTACTCTTATGGATTTTTACTTTAACTCTCATAGGCTGCTGCGAACAAGATGGTAGATTATAGTGTGGGGGAATAGAATTGCCATTTGTATTTGTTTAACTGCATAGAGAGCAGATTTGTTCAACTCCCTGGAGGGGAAGATAAGCAGCACCAGCAGTGATTGCAGGAGTTAGCTTTACAGAGTGATCACCCCACAGGGTCTATGACTACTTCCCCAAATGTGTATTTGCTAAACTGATCTTTTCAATATTTAATTACTTTGGGATCAGTATGAGAAGATATACATCCCCATTCCTCCCAATCTACATGGTAGCAGATTATCAGATGGAGCAACCTTTTTTAACTTCAACTCTGTGCTGTAAAGTCCATGAGAGATTTAGATACTGAAAAGTCAGGCGTGACAAGACCTGGCTTTTGTGGTCCTTCTTCCTAGTTTTGAGCATTCAGTATGATTCACTTCCAGAGCCCAAACTAACCTCAGAGCATTATCAAGGCAGCCATTGTGTTGGGAGGACAGCACTGAGGTGGCTGTAACGTGCAGAGTTCATGCATGTTTTTTTCCCCATGATAACTCACTGAGGCTTTTTCTCTTATCTAAAAATATGCAGCCAGGGAGGGGGCAGCCACACCACCCGTTCTTCCCTAGAAGCTGATACTTCTGTCTAATTCTGCACTTGGTAGACACTGTAGATTCCAACTCACATCCATACTTGACTATGGCTGTGTTCCAATTTTAAATTAGCTAAAAAAGCAGGCTAGCATCTTTTTTTTTCTTTTTTTCCCTGATATGGGCTTGTTTCTCAGATCTGTAGCTTTGGTTGCCCTAAGGAAAAAATCTGATGGGAGAATCCTCTGTGTCTGTCTGCCAGGCCTTCTGTCTCAACCTCCCCCTCTCCTGTATCTTTTGAGCCCAGGGACTATTTTCAACCACAGTAAATGGTGGATTAACAGATTACAACACCACAGTCTTCTTTAGAGCCGCTTGAGATATGTGACTAGGTAAAGATATGAAATGCTGTTAGCCCCTCTGCTAAGCGGAAGATGCAGCATAAGATCAGTCTGTTTTTCTGATAATGAAGAAAGAACTTGAGAGACTGACCTCAGGAGTTACCTCACTGCTGAAAAGGTATCATTTGCAGCTTCCATCTGACTCAGGCAAGAGCCGTTTATTTCAAGTCTGCAGATAATGAACCACATAAACTTTCTTACTTCATGGAAAACACATTACCATAAGCTGTCTGAATTCATGGGAAACAAATGAAAGCCAACCTCTGACTGTAGTAAAAAGGAGAGAAAATAAGAGCTTCCCCTTTTTCTTTTACACTATCAAGTGGCAGAAAGGTGCAGTGTGCTAGAAACATCTCCCATGTCCTGTGTGTCCAGTCATGTCGTCTGGGTTCTGCACTGTAATGGGGTTGCCCTCCAGAGCATCTCCTCTTTCAGGGGATGTGTGTGGGCAGCTCATGCCCCAGCCCCAGCTTCGGATGTAGGAGGTGCATTTTGTAATTCCTCTCAGACTTCTAAAGTGTGTTTGCGTGTGTGTTCAGCAGTGGATACTGCTGCCAGCCTGCCAAGATTGGGAACTTCCAAATGAGCAGTCACAGCAAAACAACTTACAATATCAGCTGTTGCAGGAGGTTCCAGCGAGTTGGAACTCCATTTATTATATGCTCCAGAGCTTCACGGAGTGGCACAGAGCTGTGCATTAATATGTGGACAGACAGAAGACAGACAAGACAGATGCTGCATTAACCATAGCTCACTGGAACTGGAGAACAGCATGTCCCTCTCCCTGCCTGTCTGAGGTTGTCAGCATGATAGGCCCTGTATGGAATCTCCAAGAAGCTTGCTAATGTGTGGATGTGACTTAACTCCTTTCT
>PPHD01015072.1:0-16317 GCA_002909625.1 Bambusicola thoracicus | reverse complement strand
TGCACATTAAAATTTTGGGCGCTGTGCCAATTTTCTAAGAAAAAAATTAGTACCATGAAAACTTGCGTGTTTTTTTTTTTTTTTTTTTTTTTTTTTTAGGACGCAAAAATGAAACTGTTTTCTCTTTTTAAACAGTTCTTTGAGGGATTACATTCCATCATGTACCAGATTTTAGTACTTAGAACATACTGGAGCTTTAGGAATGGGCAGCAGGGAGAGGGAGGTGATTGTGCCCCTCTACTCGGCTCTTGTGAGGCCCCATCTGGAGTACTGCATCCGGGCCTGGGGCTCCCAGCACAAGAAAGAGCTCTTGGAATGGGTCCACAGGAGGGCCACTCAAGATGATCAGAGGGCTGGAGCACCTCTCCTATGAGGAAAGGTGGAGGGAAATGGGCTTGTTTAGCTTGGAGAAGAGAAGGCTCCGGGGAGACCTCATTGTGGCCTTCCTGTACTTGAAGGGAGTGTATAAAGCGGAGGGGAAACAGCTGTTTACATGGGTTGAAAGTGATAGGACAAGGGGGAATGGTTTTAAACTGGGACGGGGGAGGTTTAGTTTAGATATTACGAGCAAGTTTTTTCACTCAGAGGGTGGTGACGCACTGGAACAGGTTGTCCAGAGAGGTTGTGGATGCCCCATCCCTGGAGGCATTCAAGGCCAGGCTGGATGTGGCTCTGGGCAGCCTGGTCAAGTGGTTGGCCACCCTGTCTATGGCAGGGAGTTTGAAACTAGATGACCTTTGAGATCCTTTTCAACCCGGGCCATTCTATGATTCTATGATTTACTAAGTCTGCCACTCTGTTCTTTGGAGATGTATGCGTATATAAAAAATTGCAATCACTGCTGGAAACACATATCTGGTGCCTGCATACATTGTGGCATGGTGTGAACACCCCAGAGGGAGTTAATAATTTTACAAACCGTGTGACTTTTAAACAGGCTTCCATTTTCTCCCGCAAATCCTTTATACATTTTTGGAATGTTCAATTGATAACCCTGTTGTTAATCTTCCTGAATGTGTTTCTCATCATCTTACTTGGTATTTGTATTTACAACATCTGGAGGAAGCCTTCCCCAAAGCTAGAGAATACTGAGTGGCAGAGAGTGTGAAGGGACTTGGGAGAGACCTTAGAGAAATGGATGTCATGGAATGTCACTCCTGAACACCTTCAGAATCCTGAAAAAACATAGGCAGGCATTTAAAGGAGGATGATTGCAGCCTCAGTAGATCTAAGGAGGCACAAATTATTTGGGGCCTGGCTTATGCTTACCGAGCCCTGTTCAACAGTATTCCAGAGAGTGGGAGAGTCTCCGAAACCGAGTGAGAAAGTCTCCAAGCTGATTATTTACATTTTTTTTCTTTCTTTCTTTCTTCTTCTTTTTTTTTTTTTTCAAATTCACTGATTTTAAGAATTTCACCTCGTGCCACAACTGAAATAGAATATTGTGGTACGCTGATATATCTGAATTAGGGAGTACTGGGGCTGTGCAAATTATATGCACTGTAGCCTCCCTATTTTTACCAGGGTCAGGGGTCACTGTTTGAACTAAAGCACTGGACCCATAGAAACCTAAAATATTTTTACTATTTATAATTGCAAAGTGAGTAGCTGGCATGCGCTTTTATTAAAAGGACTTTGCCAATTATCTTTAAGGGCCTATTGCAATTAATATATATATGCACATATATTATCACTCTCACACATGCTATTATTTCTTATTTACTAATGAGCTTTTTCTTGGAGATGCAGGTCCAGTGCCTTCTGGGTACCACTTATTCTCACTTAACGCCTTGCAATTCCTTCTTTTCTTTTTGTGACTGCTCTTGTAGCTGTTCAACACTAAAATAAATTAACAATTCAATTACTTTCCTATTTCCTATTTCTATTTTTTTAAGTCTTGCTTCCTCTCAGTTTCTATTCTTCTCTTCTTCATATGCAACTTCTAAACAGGTACCTAGCATACTGCAAATATCTCCTATCTCTACTGAACCTCTCGCAGCATCTAGCTGCCTCTTTACTGCTTCCCAGTCATACCAATTATCGTGGGCCCATCATGGGCTTCTGAGAATCTGCGTTTCAGGTTCATTCTGCGTCTTTGTAAGTAATCGATAATGATACTTGTCATCCTGCTGACTGTCAATTTGCTGCGAATGGATTTTTATACAGATTTTGATTTAACAGCAATTCGGATTTATTAATACCTTTATCACAAGATTAGATTGTGTGGTATTCAACCAGTTTAATATACTGATACAGTGGAGTTTGCTACAACTGAAATAGCAACTTAGTTAAAGATTTGAAAATGCCAAGGTTCACATGAGACTTAATGCAGGTTATAAGGGTTTCCTAAACTATGAGGGTTGCTCTGAAAGTAATGTCTCTTATTTTATTATGTTGGTCCATAACATCAGAGGCAAATGTCGGTGATCACAGAATCACAGAACTATAGGGGTTAGAAGGGACCTCTAGAGATCACTGAGTCCAACCTCCCTGCCAAAGCAGGCTCCCTACAGCAGGTTGCACAGGTAGGAGTCCAGACAGGTCTTGAATATCTCCAGAGAAGGAGACTCCACAACCTCCAATATGGAGGATATGGCAGTAGAGGTTGAACCTTCCCACCAATATTCTGTTCAGTTTTGTTGCTGTTCAACAAATGGCAGCAGAGGGGCAGTCTGACAAAATGGCATCTGACATGTAATTTAATTCCTTCATGCAGAAAAAATTGCACCCCATGACATTCATAGACATTTGTTAAACATTTATGGAGAACAAATAGTGAATGTGAGCACAGTGAGGAGGTGAGTGGCGTGTTTCAGCAGTGGTGTCACCTCTGATGGGGCAGATTATTACAAGCATGGCATGCAGGCTCTTGTTCATTGCTGGTGAAAATGCATATCTAATGGCGGTGACTATGCTAAAAAAATTGTGTTTTGTAGATGAGAATATGCTCTATCATATAGCGTAATTGTGCTCTTTGTATCTTTTGTAGTTTCCATGGAAATAAATAGGAGGCATTACATTCAAAGTGACCGACATAGTTGTGCACCTTTAAGGACTTGTCCCTTTTCAGGTGAATTACTCTCCCTTCCCTTTTGTCAGCATATGTACCTTTGAATCTTGAGAAGTCTTGCCTTTGAAGTACTCCCTCTTACCATTTTTGAACCTCAAGGAGTCTGCCCTGAGAGACGTCATGTCCCAGCTCAGGGTGAAATCCTAGGTCACAGATCATTGCGAACCCGAGGATAGCTCAGGGAGCTATTTACTTAGGACCATTATCATAGAATCATAGAATGGCTTGGTTTGGAAGGTGTCAACAGTTTACGGGCCAGTTTGGCCCGATTCTGTGACTAATGGGGTGGTGGGACCCATGGACTCACGCCCCGGGAAAGGGGAAATGGGGAAAAGGGGAAAGGGTAGGGAGATGGGTCTACAAACAAAACTGCGGCAATGATCTGAGGAGGAAGGTTAATTTACTAAATAAGATATTGGAATGTAAGATAACACAATATAATACAATATAATTGGAATTGAAGCTAATAAAATCAAATAAAATGAGAGAGAGAGTGTCCAAAACCAAAGGCCTTACTCTAATGGCAAAGGTGAGACGTCTAGGGAGCACACATGCTGCAGAGACAAGCAGAAAGGGAAAAGGGGGGCGTCTTGTAACCTGCAAGCAGTTTTATCTTTCCCTCTGAACGGAAAATGGAAACAGAACAGTGAACAGTCCTCTGGGATACGTAGTGCTTCTTCTCTTCTGAGACAGGTGTACTCAGAGCTACCAATGATCCACAGAACTGGAGCATTAACTCTTTAACTCCCAGTGCACTATATGATGTTATGATGTGGAATACTGATAACAAAAATCATAAAACCATGACAGACGGCACCTCAAAGATCATCTAGTTTCAACCTTCCTGCTACGGGTAAGGTTGCCAACTACTAAATCAGGCAATAGATCAGTTTGCACAGGACCTTATCCAGCCTGGCCTTGAACACCTCCAGGGACGTGGAATCCACAACTTTTCTAGGCAACCTGTTCTTACACCTCATCATCCTCTCAGTAAAAAATTTCTCCCTGACACCTAAGCGTCTCCCCTTTTAGTTTAAAACTGTTTCCCCTTGTCCTATCACTATCTATCTGTGTAAAAGGTTGATTTCCCTCCTGCTTATAAGCTCCCTTTAAGTATTGGAAGGCTGCAATGAGGTCTTCGTGGAGCCTTCTCCAGGCTAAACGAGCCCAGCTCCCTCTGTCCGTCTTAGTAGGAAAGGCGCTCCAGCCCTCTGATCATTTCTGTGGCCCTCCTCTGGACCTGTTTCAGAAGCTTGACATCTTTTCTGAGCTGGGAAGACTGCAAAATAATTGACTTCAGTCAATATTTATCCATTCTGTGTACAATTCAGATGAGGTAATTCTGAAACTTTCTACCCACCAAACAATTAAAGTATTTCCCAGATTGTGTGGTTCTGGTACCTTTCAGGCTGGGCTACAGTCAAGGTAGTAGTTCCAGGTATGGTCAGGGAGCATCTGAGGGGAGTCCCCTTTCTATTTGCCTCATCTAGTTTCTCTTTGCTCTTAAAATGCATTAGGCCTGGCTGCTGGAAAACCAGGAGGGGGAGCAATTACCATCACCTGCCATCCAAAAAAAAGGGCAGTTGTCCATTTCCCCTGGGTAGCTCTTTCAAGGATTTGATTTATCTGATGTAGTTAATCATGTTAATAAAAGTCCATGTAACTTAGTCTTAGTGGACAAGATTCTTTTCCTTTCTTTTCCTACTTTTTTCTCTGCTGACTGAATAAAAGGGAATGTATATTGCCCTGCTTCCTGAAACATATCCAGGTTGACTGAGAAAATGGCAGGAGAATTGCTCCATCTGCAACATCCATCTATTAGGCATTGCTTTAGATTCCAAGAAATAGCTTGATCCTCAACCCTTCATCTTTAGTCCTAAGAAAGCATGCAGCCCACCACAGTGTGACAGTGTGTATGAAAACACTCGATATCTGAGCACTTAACTCTGCATTGTGGTACAAACTGTGTAGGTTATTAAGGTCACTTGAAACTTTTTTTGGCCTCCCATGAATAAAATATGAATTTGCCGAGACAAAGGTAGATCTTTTCAAAGTGCAAAGCTCACAGGAGAAATCCATACATTAATGAAATGCAAGAGTTAAATAGAAGTTATGAATTTGCCAACTTTAAAGAGGGTACAGTTCAGTACTGAAGTTTGTCTATAAGAATAATTGTACAGCTAATAAATTATTTTTAACTGCAATAAAAATAAAGATGCTTATTGTTTATGAGAGCCACCATAGCTTTTCTCTTGAAATGAAAATTTTAGACCTAGACAGGCTGTAGAGTTGAGTGGGGAGACATTCAATGAAATATTACAAGGGCAAGTGTAGAGTCTTGCATCTGGGCAAGAACAACCCCAGGTACCAGTATAGGCTGGGGACTGACCTGTTGGAGAGCAGCGTAGGGGAAAGGGAACTGGGGGGTCCTGGTGGACAGCAGGATGACCATGAGCCAGCACTGTGTCCTTGTGGCCAAGAAGGCCAATGGCATTCTGGGGTGTATTAGAAGGGGTGTGGTTAGTACATCGAGAGAGGTTCCCCTCCCCCTCTACTCTGCCCTGGTAAGACCGCATCTGGAATACTGTGTCCAGTTCTGGGCTCCTCAGTTCAAGAAGGTCGGGAACTGCTTGAGAAAGTCCAGTGCAGAGCCACAAAGATGACTAAGGGAGTGGAGCATCTCCTTTATGAGGAAGGGCAGAGGGAGCTGGATCTCTTTAGCTTGGAGGAGACTGAGGGGTGACCCCATAGAAACATAGAATGGGCTGGGTTGAAAAGGACCACAATGATCATCAAGTTTCAACCCCCCTGCTATGTGCAGGGTCACCAAGCACTAGACCAGGCTGCCCAGAGCCACATCCAGGATAATGTTTTTTTATAACCATATTTATCCACCTTAAAGTCTAAATGATTTGTTTAGTTTATAAAGTTGTAATCTTTAATTTGGTGGAGATGTCCTTTGACTGAAGGATTCCTTCATAGTTTGTGAACACTGACACTACAGTACTTCCCCATCACCTCTACACTTACCCACCTGCACTCCACTGCGCAGTGCTTATTTTATTCTTTGTGACAGGTCCTGTACAAACTCATTATCCAGCTCATATATGTTATTAAATAACGATGCAAAAGAGTATAGCAAAAAAGGGGAAGAGTGAATGGAAACAAGGACGTGAATGTGTGGTTTAGCAGCATAAATAGGTAACTAACTCACACGGTGTTTCATAATTTCCAACTGAAGTGTTTTGAACTCATGATTAATTTCTTCTTAAGTCAAAAGACTTAAAAATAATGAAGGACCCTCTTTGACACCCTAAGGATTTTGAACTTCACCATTTTGTGGTGATGGCAGCCAAGGCTGCCCTTGTGTTTCACATTACTCACCAGCCCCTCCTCGTTGGTGAGGACAAGGTCCACCATAGCACTTTTTCTCATGGGTTTCTGTGCTGCTTGAAAGAGGAAGTTATCAACACATTCCAGGAATCTCTTTGATTTCTGGTGCCCTGCTGTGTTGTCCCTCCAACACATATCGGGGTGGTTGAAGTCCCCCATGAAGACCATGTTTTGTGAATGTGAAGCTCTTCCTATCTGTTCATAGAGAGCCTTATCCACTCTTCCTTGTCAGGCAGCCTGTAGCAGACCCCCACCATGATATCTCCTTCCCCTGCCTTCCCTTTAACCCATAAGCTCTCTGTCAGCTCCTCATCTATCCCCAGGTAGAGCTCCATGGACTCCAACTGGTCAATGATGTAGAGGGCAACACCTCCTCCCCTTCTCCCCTGTCTGTCTTTCCTAAAGAGTTTATACCCATCTATTCCTACGTTCCAGTCCTAAGAGATATCTCACCACATCTCAGTATTGCCAACGACATCAGAGCCTTGTAGGCATGTGCACGCCCATAACTCTTCTTGCTTGTTCCCCATGCTCTGTGCATTAGTGTACAGGCATTTGAGTTGGGCTCCCATAGAGGCTGATTTTCCAACTGGAGTTCCCTTATTCTGAACCTTAGTTACTGTCTTACTGGCCTGTGATTCAACTCCAGGCCCAGGGCATCCATTACCATCATCAGCCTCAAAGTGGGATGGTTTGAGATTCTCCTCCCCCAGCGACTCACACTGTTAGGATTGTCAACGGTTTACGGGCTGGTTCGGCCTGGGTCCATGACTAGCAGTGCGGGGGGACCCACAGACCCACACCCCAGGAAAGGGAAAAGGGGAAAGGGTAGGGAGATGGGCCTAAAAACAAAACAGCGGCAGCGATCTGAGGAGAAACAAACTAATTTACTAAAAAGATAAGGGAATGCAAGGTAACACGTTATAATACAGTATAATACAATGTAATTGGAATTGAAGATAATATATAAAATAAAATGAGAGAGAGTGTTCGAAAACCAAAGGCCTTACTCTAATGCTGAGACAATACGGCACCCGCAACAGAGACGAGCCGGACGGTCGAAAGGGAAAAAAGGCAGGTCTCGTGATTTGCAAACAGTTTTTATCTTTCCCTCTGAGCGGAAATGGTAACAGAACAGCAAAGAGTCCTCTGGGAGATGTAGTTCTTCTTCTCTTCTGGGACAGGTACCTGGAACTGGTGCATTAACTCTTTAACTCTCAGTGCACTACATGATGTTGTGATGTGGAATACCGATAACCAAAAATCATAAAACCATGACAAGGATATGTTAAGAATTCACATTGTTAACAAGATTTCAGGAAGGTTAATGACGTCAAAAATACTTGCATCACACACTGTAATGATAAAATAGATAAAATAAAGCAACAGATCCTTTCCAACCCAGTTATGGATTGTGTTAGAGAAATACATAGTTTGCATGCTCAAAAAAGAGACCAAATTTGTAAACATCAAGGAAACAAAAAGTTATGGTCCCCACAGCAAATACTAAGTCATCGTCTAGTGCTCTCAAGTTTGTGTTGCTGTGTGTGCTGATAAAAAACTTGCCTTAAGATATGTATATTATAGCAGCTACAGTAGGTATTGTGAGCTTTTATTCTCATATGTGCCCTGCTGCTTTGAAGACATTGAAATTATTCATTCAGTGCATTTAAATGCTTGTGCCAGTTATGCATCCAGAGAAAATGCTTTTACTTGTAGTTAAGTATGCAGTCTGCAATATTTATAAAACTTACTACTAAGGGATGTCATGGTTTTATGATTTTTGTTATCGGTATTCCATATACGTCATGTAAAGCACTGCGAGTCTAAGCGTTTATGTCCCACTTCCCATTTTCTGGGTACCTGGTTCTCAGAAGAGAAGAAGAACTACATACGCCAGAGGACTTTGCGTTCAGATGGAAAGATAAAACTCCTGGCAGTCACGAGACTCTCTCTTTTTCTGCCAGTCATGCTGGCAGTGAGTGCCCCAGCCATTTCACCTTCAATTCTGAGTAAGGCCTTTAGTTTTGGACACTCTCTCTCTCATTTTATTTGATTTATTAGCTGTAATTCCAATTACATTGTATTATATTGTGTTATCTTGCATTCCGATATCATATTTAGTAAATTAACTTTCCTCCTCAGTTCATTGCTGCTGTTCTGTTTTTAGGCCCAGCTCCCATCTCCCTACCGTTCCTCTTTTCCCTTTCCCCTTTTCCAGGTTGTGGGTTTGTGGGTCCCCTGCCCCAATTAGTCACAGAACCGGGCTGAACCAACCTGTAAGCCATCAACACCCCCCCCTCCCCTCCCCTTTTTGGGCTGGTGAGCCTGTGGGCCTGCTGTCCTTCTGTCATGGACACAGATAGATCTAGAGATAACTCCATGACAAGGGAGTAGTAGAAATGTTAGGTATTTGTTAGTATTTGAAATACTTTTTCAACATATGGTAGTTTGGAAATAGCTGATCAAAACTAAATATCTGTAAAATGTGTTCATGCTTTTTTGTGAAGAATTTTCTGACAGTTGCACATAGCCAGCAATTTATTTTCTAGCTGAATTAAAATATATCTCTAATTTCATTATGACATTAATTATTTGCTTCAGGTTTGGACTATCTGTAATCTTTTGGTATTGATGTGATGCTGACAGTTGAAATTGTAAAATATTAGGCAAATATTTCTTAGGGTGATCACCAGAAATCACACCCTTAGTGTGTGATGTGGTCTGTACTGGATAGATGTTCACCTAGTAGGGCAAAACATCTGTATATGCTGGAAAAGTATTTTTATATGGGATGTATTCAGAAAAAATCCCTGTTTAGAAAAGGGATCTGTGTTGAGAGAGTGTTACAAAATGGAAGACTGCAAGTGTGCTTTATCAAAGTGTCCTAGTTTCAGCTGGGATAGAGTTAACCATCTTCCTAGTAGCTGTTATAGTGCTGCGTCTCAGATTCAGGATGAGAATAATGTTGATAACATGCTAACGTTTCAGTTGCTGCTGAACAGTGCTTACATTAAGTCAAGGATGATTCAGCTTCTTGTACTGCTCTGCCAGCAAGGAGGATTGGGGTGAATGAGAAGCTGGGAGAGGACAGAACCAGGACAGCTGACTGAAACTGGCCAAAGGGATATTCCATAACATATGGTGTCGTGATGAACAATAAAAATGGAAGAGTTGGCTGGAGGATATGGTGCCATTGTTTGAGGACTGGCTGGGCATTGATCAGCAGATGGTGAGCAATTACATTGTCCATCTCTTGTTCTGTATATTCTTTTATCATTATTCTTAGTAGTAGCATTGTAGTCATTATTTTCCCTTCCTTTTCTGTCCTATAAAAGTGTCTTAACCCACGAGTTTTATGTTTTTTTCTGATTCTCTCCCCCATCTGCCTGGGGGCTGTGTGGTGCTTAGCTGCCTGCTGTTTAAACCAAAACACTGTCTCCTGAACGTGTTTTTGGTTTTGTCAGTTTTAATATAGCATATGCTCATGTTATGCTGACTGTGAACTTCATCTGGTATTTGTACTCAGTACTGCCATCATTCTTGAACTTCAGGAACCATCTCATGGAAGCTATTAACAAATACACCCTACCTTTTCTCCTCAGGCAACCTATATGGATGGGGGACAAGGCTGGACATCTTTCCTTTCCCATTCACATTTCCATTCTTCTTCAGGCTAGTTACAATAGCTCTTACAAAGTTTGAATGTTATTGGGATGTTCAAACTAGCATGATCCTATTGCTATGTCTCCTGAACGTGTCTCTGTATTTGTCTGTGGTTAAAGAACTATGTAAGAATATCACCCAGAGATCTGCCCTAAGGCAGAATGGTTATGGGTGGCAAGGTGTGTGGGAGAATATGGGCAGGTATCTTACCACGGTTGTCACGTTCGATGGTTTTGGATTTGACCCCTGAGCAAGTGCAGAATTCTAAAAGCCTGATAGAATGTTTTAAAAAGGTATGCTCCAACTCTGGCAATGCTAGAAAGTTAGAGCTCACTGCACTGTGCTGGTGGTCTAGTCTGTGCCCATCAATCAACACTACTTAAGGGGAACAGAATGAATGCCTCTGGATCTGATCCAACTTTGGTGACAGACACTGCAGCTCATCCAACCCCTGTGACAGACACTGTGACTGAATCAGAGAGACAGCCTGTGTTGGTATTGGTCACCTCTATATTCAAGAAGAAACAATGGTAGCAGAAGCCAGTTCATTCAGGAAGAGAAGGAACTTCTTGGAGGGGGGAAGGAGGAAGAAGTGGACAAGGCAGGCCACTCTGAAGCAGGACCATCACGGAAACAAGAGGAAGAAGAGTCCATAAAAGAGGCAGTAACCACCTGATCACTATTACTGGGTGAGCTGCAAGATATGCAGAAAGGTTTCAGCCACTGTCCAGGCAAGCACAATGTCACCTGGCTTCTCTGATGCTGGGATAACAGGGCCAATACCCTGGACTTAGTGGGCAGTAAAGCCAAGCAACTGGGATCTCTCTCTAGAGAAGGGGGCATTGACATAGTGCAAGGGACAAGCCTGGACAATTAAGCCCAGAGAGACAAGCCAAGGGAGGAGCTGGGTGCCCCTTTGACTGATGTCTCAACCACTCCTGGAAGAGTTCAGAATAATGCCCAAGAAACAGTTGATCACAGCAGGGGGCCTGGTGTCACCTCCTTTTGAATTGGCTGGTGTCTGGTATCTCAACCAGTCCTGGAACTGTAGCCAACTACAATTCCAAATAAGGACTATGGGGGACCATCCTTTCCCTTTTTGCTTTGCTACTATAAATAGGGGATAGAGGTGGCGGCCTGCTCTCTCTTTGCTGCTGCTGCCCCCACTTCTCACTGCTGCTGCTTCCCTTCTTCATTTTATGCAATGTGGAGTACCTCTGTTGGCAGGCCCAGCACTGGTTCCAAGACTGGTGATCGATCTCTCTCTCTCTCTCTCTCTCTCTCTTTCTCTTTTCCTTTTCTTTCTCTTTTCCTTTTCTTTCTGTTAAGCAATGTGAGGCTTACAGGAATTTCTCATAAAACCGCATAACCTAGGTAGATATAATTGTGAGAGACAGCACATATAACTGCTTTATAGAAATCTATTAAAGTTGATCTTTTTCCACTGAAGTATGGAGCTTGACCATTGTTTCACCTTAATCTATTCAGGGCAACTTGCAAATCTGGTCACCCCTCCCTCCCTTCACAGGTAGGATATGACACAAAGCAGTTGGAAAAAGGGAACAACACCTCAGCCTCTGGAGGTGACTCCTGTCACACATAAAGGAAAGGTATCCCTTCAAGGAAGATGTTATATGTCACCCAGACAAGTGGACCACTGGGGAGAGAGGTCTCCAATACCTGAGGGAATTAGCCATGCTGGAGGTGATTTATGGTTTCCTGGGCCAATGGCCAGATATCCAAAGATCCAGATAAAGTCAAGTGCACACAGTCTGTATGGTGGAGTTTTGTACAGAGTGCACCATCATCATACACTGACTCACTGGCAGTTATAACCCGAAAAGACAGAAGAACCAACAGTGGATGAATTGCCTGGCCAACTTAGGCAATAAGAAAAGTCTCTCTTCCTCCCTACAGGCCCGTGTCTTTGCTGTGGAGTAACTGGTTCAGCAGCTCAATGTTCGTTCCGCTACCTTTACAGACTAGTTTTTCAGCTATTAGAAGTAAGTGTTCCTCTGCTCAAGAGAGAGGATATGGTGGGTACATACCATGCGCCACCCTGTGGCTTCCCATGTGACCATGGGCAAGACATGAAGAAGTGGTATGGAAAAAGCTACTTCAACCTTAGAGGCACTGGTACATGAGTTGCGAGGAAAAACAATGACAAAAGGGGGTTTTATCAGGAAAATTACTGCTGCAGTTTCCAGGGGGTTGTTCCCCAGAAAAGATAGATGGGTCAATCTTATTTCTGATCTTCATAATGAGACTTCTAATTCATACGTACAAGAAGTGAGTACCAAATACTGTGGCCAAGATCAGAGGGGCGCTGCCTCCAGCCAGGTGGAGGAAAGGGAAAATAGAGTTTATTGGACTGTGTGGATTCAATGGCCTGGCAGATCAGAACTGCAGGTGTATAACGTTCTAGTGGACACCTGCACACGGTGTATCCTAATGTCATCAAGTTATAAAGGGGCAGAATCCATCTGTATTTCTGGAGTGACAGGGGATCCCAACAGCTAACTGTATGGGAGTGTCATGTCTTGCCCCTAAGGGGAGGGAAGGGGTGACCAGATTCACAAATATCCCCAGTTAGTTTACTGTGAAACGATATTCAGAGTTCATGGAATCATAGAATGGCTTAGGTTGGAGGAAGCCTTAAAGATCATCTAGTTCCATCCCCCCGCTATGGACAGGGTTACCAACCACTAGATCAGGCTGCCCAGGATCCCTTCCAACTTGGCCTTGAATGCCTCCAGAGATGGGGCATCCACAACTTCTTTGGGCAACCTGTTTCAGTGCCTCACCACCCTCTGAGTAAAAAATTTCTTTCTAACTTCTAACCTAAATCTCCTCTCTTTTAGTTTTAAGCCATTCTCCCTTGTCCTGTCACTATCAGACCACATAAAAAGTCAGATCCCCTCCTGCTTGTAAGCTCCATTCAAGTACTGGAAAGCTGCAATGAAGTCTCCCCAGAGCCTTCTCTTCTTCAAGCTAAATAAGCCCAATTCCCTCAACTTTTCTTCATAGGCAAGGTGCTCCAGCCCTTTGATCAAAACAGTGGCTCTTCTCTGTACCTTCTCTAAAAGCTCCGCATCTTTCCTGCACTGGGGGCCCCAGGCCTGGACACAGTACTCCAGATGGGGCCTGACAAGGGCAGAGTAGTCAGACAGTCACCTCCCTGTCCCGGCTGGCAACCCCTCTTTTGATGCAGCCCAGGATACCATTGTCCTTCTGGGCTGCAAGAGCACAGTGCTGGCTCATGCCCAGATTTTTGTCCACCAGTACCTCCAAGTCCTTTTTTGCAGGGCTGTCCTCAATGAGTCTTCCCAGTGTACTAATTTCTGGGATTGCCCTGATGCAAGTGCAACACCTTGCACTTGACACTGTTAAACCTTATTAGGTTTTTGTGTGCCCACTTTTCAAGCCTGTCCAGGTCCCTCTGGATGGCATCTTTTTCTTCTGCTTTGTCAACTGCACCACTCAGCTTGGCGTCATCAGCAAATTTGCTGAGGGTACACTCAATCCCACTGTCTGTGTCATTGATAAAGATATTTTTAAGAGCACTGGTCCCAAGATGGACCCCTAGGGGACACCACTCATGACTGACTGGCCTCCACCTGGACATAGACCCATCGACAACAACCCTCTAGCTACAATCATCCAACCAATCTTTATCCACCAAATAGCCCACCCTTCAAATCCATATCTCTCCAATTTAGAGATAAGGATGTTGTGTATGACTACAATTATTCCAAAATATTGGCATTCTTAACACTTAAAATCTAGCTTAAACTGTGTGGATAAAGTATACGGCCTTAGGAAACTGAAGTAAGTCTCACAAGTACTTAACAACTTTACGAGAGAAAAAGAATGAAAAAAGAAAATGGAGCAAAGTGGAGAAAGTATGAGAGAGAGAAAAAATATCTGATCACTGGTACCTTTCAAGGAGTTGACTTCCAGCACTGGGCCTGCCAGCACAGGAGAAGCACACTCGTCCAGAGGTTGTAGTCTTGAGCAGGTAAAGAGCAGTGATGATGATGACTGGGAGCTCCTCTCAGACATCCTTTTATGTCTGCTAGGTCTGCAGGCGCACCATGCCAAGGTTGTAAACAAGCAAGTTTGCAATAACAAGTTTATCAAAATAAGTAGAGAAAACTTACTTTTGGGAAAGGAAGGCCTGTGTTGTGAGCAAAGTAGGACTATCCTGTTTTTACAAGATCTTGTACCTCACTAATAATGGCCTCTGACTTGTCATGGCAATGGCCTTGCACTGCCAGTGTTTGAGACAAATCAAGCACACCCCAGAAAGTCAGAAAGTGTTTTTGTTGATCTTTTATAAGGTCAAAGTGAGCCTAAGTAGTAATGAGCGACAAAAGCACCTCATTGCGACTGGCCCAGAGGCACCATGCATCCTTGGTATAAATTACCTCAAGAGAGGGTACTTAAAGAACTCAAAAAGGTATTGGTGGTCTTTTGGTATAGCTGCCTTAGAGACAGGACATTAAGCAGCTGTCTACCTTGCCCAGTCTCTCAGAGGACCCATCTGTTGTGGGGTTGCTAAGAATAGAAGAGCAGCAGGTGCCAATCACTACCTCAACAGTACACCAGCAGCAAGGTCACACAAATCAATGCTGCAACAGTCAATTGCGTTGCACATCACTTGTGTCATGGTCTTATGATTTTCGTTATCGGTATTCCACATCATAACATCATGTACAGCACAGGGAATTAGAGTTAATGCTCCAGTCCCGGGGACTGACAACTTTCTGGATACCTGGTTCTCTGAAGAGAAGAACTACATATCCCAGAGGACTTTGCGTTCAGAGGGGAAGATAAGACACGCAAGTCACAGGACTCGCTCTCTCTCTCATGCTGCCTGTCAGCGTGTAGGTGTGTTCCCCAGCCATTTCACCTTCAGTCCTTCAATTAAAAGTAAGGCCTTTGGTTTCGGACACTCTCTCAATCTCTCTCATTTTATTTGATTTATTAGCCTCAATTCCAATTATATTGTATTATACTATGTTATCTTGCGTTCTGATATCATATTTAGTAAAATTAACTTTCCTCCTCAGATCGTTGCTGCTGTTCTGTCTTTGGGCCCAGCTCCCATCTCCCTACCCTCCCCCTTTTCCCTTTCCCTTTCTGGGTTGGTGGGCCTGCAGGCCTGTTGCCCCCTCTCACAGACACAGATTGATCTAGATAACTCTGTGACAACTTGTTTTGTTAGTTGTTGTCATTGTCATTGTTTTATTATTGAACTCTCCTTTTCTCAAATCCTGAGTTCTTGGACTTTGAAATTTTCTCCCTTATCCTACTGTGGATAGAGCGGAATAAGCAAAAGGCTGTTTGTTTGTTGTTTAGCTTTCTGCCAGATTAAACCATAACAACTTCTCATGATTTGGCCTGGTTCGACCTAGTTCCGTGACAGAGGGCAAAGGGAACCACGGATCCACATCCCAGGAAAGAGGGTAGGGGGGAAAGGAAAAAGGTAGGGAGGTAAGCCTAGATGAGGAAAACAGCGGCAATGAGTTAAGGAAAAAAAAACTTAATTTACTGAAAATAATAGCAGAACGTGAGATAATACAATATAACAAAATATGATTGGAATTGAAGCAAATAAATCAAATAAAATGAGAGAGAAAAAAATTCTGAAACCAGAGTCCTTATTCAAATGCTGTAGGCGAGACAGCCAGGGAGCATTGAGAGCAAAGAGACAGTCTCATGACTCCCAGTCAGTTTTATCTTTCTCTCCAAATGGAAAACGGAAATAGAAAAACTAAGTCTTCGGAGAGTTGTAGTTCATTCTTCGCTTCTGAGAACCAGGCAACCAGAACTACTGACAATACACGGAACTGCAGCATTAACTCTTTAACTCTCAGTAAATTACATAATATTATGACGTAGAATACTGATTAAAAATCAAAAAAACATGACATTCTTCCCCTTATTCCACATCACCACATCATGCTTAATATATACATATATGCAAACAAACAATAATTAACCTGCATTACATGCTCACACACATATATATAAGATATACATATCTTATATGTATATACATGAAATTACTGACTGCACTCCCTCAACATGAAATTCCCTTGTGGTACACATAGAAGATCCCCATGTTTCTGTCACCCACCAAGTGGACGCAGGTCCCTGGGCAAAAACAGTTCCACGGAGAGGTT
>PPHD01015071.1:0-16319 GCA_002909625.1 Bambusicola thoracicus | reverse complement strand
GTTCTCTGACTGTAATGTAGTGTATTTTAAATTTATTTTCTATTTAAATACATAGAGATATATCATAGAGGGTAGTAACACATAATCAGTGAACTGATTATTGCTATGTCATCCTTAATGTATTTGATCTCTTTGCAGTTGGTTTATAATATAGGTATTTTCTTCCAAAACAGGTTACAGCTGTTCCTGAGCTGTTCCTGACTGCAGTGAAACTTAGTCATGACAGTACAGGAGCCAGATATTTACACGTTGCTCGAGAGGATTCCAATAATCTATTCAGGTAAAGCATGTATACATGTCAGATACAGCGTCAACCTGTGCTTTATACGTTGTTATTCAGCTGGCCCTTGGTGGAACCATGCTTACTTTCTGTAATCACCTCCTTGTCTTCCTTGTGCTTCCACATAACTTCCAGGAGGATCTGTTCTGTGATCGTATCAAACACTGAGGTGAGACTGACTGATCGGTAGTTCCTGGTGTGATCCTTATTACTAGTTTTAAAAATGGGTGTGATATTTCCTTTTCTTAAATCACTCTGGATTTTGCCTGCCTGCTGTGACTTTTCCAGTATGATGGAGAGTTGCTTAACTACATCTGCCAGCTTCCCTCAGGGCACTGGGATGCAGTTCATGTCCCATGGAGTCTTGGATGCTCAGGTCTCAAACCTGATCTTCTGTTATGATGGAAGAAACTTCATTTCCCAAGACACTGCCCTGAGGTTCAGAGACCTGACAGAGGTGGAAAGAGTGCTTAGCAGTGAAAACTGAACGGAAAAGATTGAATACTCATTCATGTCTTCTCCACACTGGTTGTCCCTAGTTCTGTCTCATCTACTAGTCTTCCTGTTCCAACCAATATATCTGTATTATTATTCTTCACCGTCATTCCCAAATTCAGCTTCAGCTGTGCCTTATCTTTTCTTAATGCACCCCTACAATCTTGGGCAGTATCACTATATTCTACCCAGGAATGTATGTCCCTATGTCTATTGTTTGTGCACTTTTGTCTTAAAATTCAGTATTACCCGGAGGTCCTTACACGGCCATGCTGATCTCCTGTCTGATTACCTACACGTGGAAATTGAGAAGTCTTGTGCTACAAGAAAAAAGTCCGTAATAAGCAGCCAGTTCTCTTCTACTCCTTTATCCCTGAGGACGGTTTCCCAAGTGGTCCCATTCATTAACTCCTTAAACAACTGAAAATTCACTTAGGATTCAAGGTCATGATTTTACTCTTCTGGCCCACATCCTTCAAGACTGTGAACTGCTTTTGAAGCAGGAGCTCTTCATCAGCATCGTCCCCTTGATCAGGCAGCCTGTGGTAGACACTAATAACAAGGTTTACTACACTGACTTGGCCTCTAATTTTAATTCATGAGCTCTTAACCTGCTTTTCATTGCTATTTTTCAGTGACATCTCTTTGCATTCCAGACTTTTTATTTTTTTTTTAACATAAGAGGACAAGCCTGACACCTCTTCTGCCTCTTTGTCTGCCCCTTCTGAGTAGTTTGTAGCCATCAATTTCAGCACTTCAGTTATAGAATCATAGAATTACTCAGGTTGGAAAGGACCTCAAAGATGATCAAGTCCAACTGCAGCCTAACCATAGCACCCTAACTCTAACAACCCTCCGCTAAATCATATCTCTGAGCACCATGTCCAGACAGCTCTTAAACACATCCAGGGATGGTGACTCAACCACCGCCCTGGGGAGCCTATTCCAGTGCTTAACCACCCTTCCTGTAAAGAAGTGTTTCTTAACGTCCAACCTAAACCTGCCCTGGTGCAACTTGAGGCCATTTCTCCTCGTCCTGTCACCTGTCACTAGTGAGAAGAGACCTACCCCGCTCTCTCTGTAAACACCTTTCAGGTACTGGAAGAGAGTAATATGATTGATCTCACAAAATTGTAGTGATAGTGATTAGATAATAGTTTTCCAACTGTGTGATGGCTTCCAAGTCCTTCTGTACCTCTGTACCTGGGCCTGAAACCAGACTTCCAAATAAATTGGCGTGTGCTTACAAGACACAAAACTTCTTTTTTACCATAACTTCCACAGACTTTTTCTGACTGTTTTGACTGAAAAAAAATATGTACATGTGAGGTTTTTCAGCTAATTAACTGAATAGAAGAGGAAAATGATCGTATTTCCAAGTAGGATATAAATTGTTAACTTTATAAATTGGCAACTGTTACAGTTTTGACAATTGCTTTAGTTACGTAGGTTGACTTCTCATAGCAAATAAATGCATTCTCTGTACTTTCTATCTTCCAGTTTACAATTCCGAACCACTCCGATGGACAGCACTGGGGTCCCACATATCCTTGAGCACACGGTGTTATGTGGTTCTCAACAGTATCCTTGCAGAGATCCGTTCTTTAAAATGTTAAACAGATCATTGTCCACTTTCATGAATGCATTTACAGGTGAGCCTGAAGTAAATAAATTTTTGCTTAAAATGAGTATACTGGATCTTTTTTCCCTTTGAGAAGCTGTTATTACTAAGTGTGAATGAGAGATTCAAGAACTGTGAATGAGGGATTGAAAACTAATAAAGTAAGGTGACAGAATAGACCTTGTTTGTTTGGTGCTTACAAAGGCCCAGTAGAGCTAGATCTTTATAGTACACAGCAAGGCGATTGTCTGTATGCTTACGTGTTTGATAAATAACTGCAGTCTTAATGTATTAGTCAATTAGTAAGTTGTTTTTTTATCAATTATTTATACTGATGAATGATTCAATATAAATGAGAGCAAAATACACCTCAGGCTTCCTAAAATTCTGATCTTTTATGTCTATTTGTGTGCAGCTAGTGATTACACGCTCTATCCGTTTTCAACACAAAATCCCAAGGATTTCCAGAATCTCCTGTCAGTGTATTTGGATGCAGCTTTCTTTCCTTGTTTGCGGCAACTAGATTTCTGGTAAGCTTGAGATGAAAAAGCAAACTTAAAATCTTTTTTTTTTTTTTTTAGATTTAAAAACAAAGTTACAAAATCAAACAGAGGATCTCTTGAGCTCCCAAGTAATGTTTCCTGTTATTAATTTTTTTTTCAGGCAAGAAGGTTGGAGGTTAGAGCATGAGAACCCAACTGATCCTCAGACACCTCTAATTTTCAAAGGAGTTGTTTTTAATGAAATGAAAGGGGCATTTGTAAGTTCTGTGGATTTTCTCTTTTTTCTTCAGTAAAGTCAGCAAACTGTGAAGCTTTTATCCATGAGGTTAGAATAGTGAACATTTGTTTGTGTATTAAAGAGCACCTTGCTAATGGATTTTGTTGTAAAACTTCTAAGTTGACACAATAACATAGCTATTTTTATTGAAGTACATAGGGCTGTAGATCAAATGCTCATGTGAGGAGTTCCTGTGTAAGTTAGAACTCAGGTCTTACTATTGACCACTTCGTGTATTTGAAATGTGCTTTAATGACTTCACTAAAATGTGGTATTTTTTTTTCTTAAGACAGATAACGAGAGGGTATTTGCACAGCACCTGCAGAATAAACTCCTTCCTGATCACACTTACGGTGTAGTATCTGGTGGACATCCCTTAAGTATTCCTGATCTTACATGGGAGCAGCTTAAACAGTTCCATGCCTCACATTATCATCCCAGCAATTCCAGGTATCTGAAGTTTATATCTTAGTAGGTTATATAGTGAGTCAGCATTGTGGTTTTATGAGGGGAAACCAACTGTACGGTATTTCCATACTTCACTGCCAGCAGCTTAGGTAAGCTGTATTCTCCAGCAGTTAGCACAGCATCATGGAATCATAGAGTCACAAGGTTGGAAAGAACCTGCAAGATCATATTATTCAGGCGTTCTCCTATCACCATTACTACCTACTAAGCTACTAAACCATATCTCGCAACACCAAAAAAGAAAGGAATTTGCTTTAGGGAGAGAATTGAAGGGTGAATTGGAGGCAGAGACTTCTAAATTAGAGGTGGCTGATGTACATTTTCTAGGTTATGTGTGCCTGCTTAATTTTGATTATCTGTATGGATTTTTAGTTACAAATGATTCTCCATTAACTTATATCTGTTGGGAGGAAATGAACATTGTGTAAGTACTTGGCAGTAATGCAGAATTACAGTACAAGTAGCACAGATGAGGTGGTATAGAAACCCATAGACTCAAATCAACACAGACTAGAAGTTTAAAAAGAAGTTGCAAGTGTATGACTGTTCATTTGCTCTTGAATCACGTGTTACTGTATTGGGTTCTAAATACTGGCTATCCATTTGAGTTGGACACTAATTGTGTTGGTATTGCTAAGGTCATTTAGCTAAACATCTACTTGAAAATAAGAGGGTATTCTTTCTTCTGTACTAATACTGTGGTCAATCTAATTCATTTATGGAACATGAGCTTGTGACATGACTTTGAATTTACCATCTTTCGTTTTTTTCCATCATTCCAAATATTTGCTTGTACCTGAGTTTAAATTTTAATTGAGGAGTAACATTTATCGGGGACATACACCATGCCCATATTTAATCCAGTGGATGTCAGTAATGTTTCTTGGGGGTGTACTTTGATAGACTGACCTGCAGATCTCAGCTGTGCTTTACAGATCAGTCGAGAAATGTATAATTGTATTTTATATATGATGTGTGAGGATGATAAACACCTGAAACATTAGAGCACTGGAGTTATGGTTCCAATTACTAGTATTTTCTTCCTGTAATATTGCATAATACTGCAGCTAACTGAAATCAAGTTTTTGTGGACTCTAAAGCATAACACAGAGACTGAGAAGTGCTGTGGAATTTTACCACCACAGCTGTGGGTTTGATGTATGTGGCAAACTGTGGTAGGTCTTAAACCTTACAAATCATGTTCTTTGTATATGTAACAGAATCACTGGAAATCACATGGAATTCAGAATGGAAGACAAAGAAACAAAAAAAAACCCAACTGTTACTAAGATTTTCCTGTAAAAATCTGATTCTTATTTTCAAACTTGTGTTTGAAATGCAGATTCTTCACTTATGGTAATTTTCCATTGGAGCAACATTTGAAACAAATTCATGAGGAAGCACTGGTAAAATTTGAAAGAATTGAATCAAAGACTGACATCCCAAAACAGAAACTTTGGGAAAAGCCTGTAAGTATTAAGTTAAAAATGTATCTGTATCTCTGTATGTATAAAATAAACTAAAACAAAAAAGGTGCACATCCAATAGTGGAATTGCAGGAACTTGATGTATAACAGGATAATGTTTTAGCCCAACCTGCTGGGGTTATTTTGTTTGTTTATAAGCATACTTTTATTAAGTGAGCTAGAACTTTTTTAACCCCTTTAACAACAACAACAAAAGAATGTTTACTTTAGAGTTTCAGTAATGTAATTATTCCATACTTTTGTTCATTTTCATTATTTTCAGTTTTCATATGCCCTCAGCATTTAGAGAACTGGAGCATTTTTTACTATAAAGCACCTAGAACTAGGGATAAGAATATTAATACTTTGTATCAGGAGATGCTTCTTTAATGTTACCTAGACTTTCAAAGGTTGGTGTCAAAGTAACTTTTTCCATTTATTTAGAATCCTTTCCTCCCTAGTTTGTCCAGAAGGTTAAATTTCAGATGGAAGCAACGCTTAAAGTGTTATTATGGACAGAATTTCTTGATCTTCTTTATTTCTCCACTTGTAGAAAGTGTAGCTACCGCTCTTTTCAAGGTATACTGAGTAGATACTGTGTGTCTGTATACATACTCATGAGTAAATATCTGCAAAATTATTTTAGGTTTTTGTGAGGAGGATTTGAAGATGTAAACAGCCCTTTTTTTTTTTTTTTACTTGGAACTCTTCTTTGAGTTTAGTCTTCCTCAAATGTACTTTTTTTAATACTTTACAGCAAGAACACCATATAACATGTGGCTTAGACTCATTTGCTACTGATCCTTCCAAGCAGACGACTGTCAGTGTCAGTTACTTGTTGACAGAGTAAGTCTTATCAAAATGAATTTGTTAATCGGCCATGTAGGGGAGAACTAGACAAATCCTTCTTTAACGAAGGAAAGTTTAATTTGCTGAGCTTTTCTTGTCTTTTTCTTTAACAGGCAGAGTTAAGGAAAATCAGCCATTCTCTTGCAGAACTATTCAGTGGGTTAGGCTTTTTTAGGAAAACTGGCTTCTTGTATTTCAGTTGCCTTCCATTTATTTACAAGTTTTTCTGTCTAACCCAGTTGCTAACTACTGTCCTTGCGTAGTAACTGAACTTGAAGAGCTTCTAGAATTGTTGGTTATGATGAGTGAAAAACCCAGAGCTCTTAATTTCCTAAGTTTGCTGTGATATTCATAAGTCATTCTCCCTCGCCTCCCTTACGTATTTTGTGAAGTAGTTCTTTTGAAATTAAATCAGAGATGTTTGGTATTACATATTCATAGCCTGATGATTTTTAATAACTAATAATTTTTTTCAGCATTACAGACGTTTTTGAAACTTTCACCCTAAACCTCTTGTCTTCACTATTGGTTGATGGACCAAATTCTCCATTTTACAAAGCCTTAATTGAGTCTGGTGTTGGTACAGATTTTTCTCCTGATGTTGGGTAAGTGTTACAATTTAATTTTCATCACTATAAAACAATATTAGAAAAGATGTAAACCAAGATCAAGTTTGAAAAAGTCATCTCTCCTACAGACAGCAGATACTACGTCTGATGAATCTGAATGGTTTCTCCCAATAAAGCATTGTCAGGTGTAATTTTTGGCTTGTCAATATCTTGTTAGAAGCTATGTTAGTTTTAAGATGGTAGTATTTCATGTTTATCAACAAGAAAAATGTGTACGTAAGAGCATGTAATGCCTTCGTTACTCTAATTTACTTGGAGTTTTCATCTTTTGTGTTTGGTATTATGTAAAAGAATGAGAAAAATGAGTTTGCTTGCTTTTTTGGTGCACTGCTACGATTGTTTTATTACTTCAATTCTGTGACTAATACTAGTACTAGATCAGTTTAGCACAAATGTGTTTTTATGCAATTAGATACCATTCATTTATCATCTCCACAGTGAGAAAAGGGTATGTATGCCAATGTTTATTTATTCAAAATGTAGTGTTTACAGTCAGTCTGCTAAGCTAGCTAGCTCTGCACTGCAGTCTATGGATAAGTGGGTTCTGTTAACTTCACTGCAGGCTCAGCTGCTCATCGTAACTTGCCTTTTTTGTCAGCAGAAGGAAGCAATTTCAGGCCATGAACATTTGATTGGTATTCGACATGAAAATGACAAAATACATTCTTTGTTTCCACTATCTCCAATGTTTGAATGTGAATCCTAAATATAATAATCAAGTATGAATTATGAATGTAATGCCTTGGGATAATCTGCTTGGCTTGAAGTTATCTCTTTTGGGTTTGCTGCAATTCCTCTGTCATGAGTACCACTGCTGTGCAGATATCTTGATACCACAGGGCATCGTATCTGTCTTCAAACACTGAAGGAGTGATTCAGTTGTATGTTTTGTCAGCTAAGCCTTTTGTATGTTTAATATATCTTGACTCATACTGTGAGTTATCTTCAGTATGCATCAGTGACTGTGCTGATGAGTCCACAGATTGGTATTCCTGAATTTGACATCTGAGTCTGCAATTTAATCTATTTTTTTTTAATATTAAATGGCGGATTTTTAGATTTGATTAACACTAATTGCTTTTTGTATGTTGGCTTTGATCCAAACTGTTAGATGCTACATTTTTCTGCAAGTAACAGTTTGTCTCTGTGAAGAGGAGTTCCCATAGTTAAATGTGCCTGACAGCTTGGGCAAAATTATTTTTTTTCTTTCCCCCCCTCAGGTGCTATTAAAAGTAATTACAACAAAAGCAATATGCTTCATCTTCAATGCTTACTCTGCAAATACTTCTTTAAATGTATTAATTAAAAGTACTGCTCTACTTGCTTGCTTGAAAGTGGAATATATGCCTTCAGCTTTGCAGGTAGCTGAATTTTTCTCTCAGGAGGTTTTATTACCTGAAGGTACTTACTGATGAACTGGAAGATGAACAGAAAAGGCTAACTTCTGTAACTGTTTTTCTTTCTCTAATATCATATACTATATTGTTTTCCAGCAGTGTGCTGCTGCTGCTTAAACTGAACAAAAAGTGCTTTTAAGTTCAATTCCTTTTTTTTGTGTGTGTGTATGTGAAAAGAATATTTTCCCATTGCCTTTGCTGGCAGGCTTAATGCTTAATCTACTACTTGTCACTGAGTTAAATGTGTTTTATTCTAGGTTTAATGGCTCAACAAGAGAAGCCTATTTCAGTGTGGGTCTACAGGGTATTGCTGAGAGAGACATTGAGACTGTGAAAAAGATTATTGCTAGAACAGTTGATGAAGTTATTGCGTGAGTAATGTTAAATTTTTGAGACTACTGTTCTCTCATACAGTCTCTTACAATTAGTAGTTACAGATATATAGACATATATCTACTAATTATACAAGAATACGTATATATGTTAATATGCCTAGGAATTTTAATTAAGTTTCAAAAAAATTTACTGAAGAAGCGGTTTTATTGCTCATTACCCTTAAAACTCTTATCTGTTACTTCCTCTACTGGAGCATATTCATCAGCATAACCTTCAGGAGTTTAATGATATTGGTGCTGTTTCGCTAAATAACACATCGCAGTGAGATTTTCCTATCAATTTTAATTTAGTGTGTAAGACATCATGTTATAATATTTCCTTTATCAATGCTGTAATTCATTTTCATAACTTCACTAAGAGTGATTAGTGCTAATGGATACGACTTTCCCTCTCTTCACTCCTTCTCAAAGGAAAGGATTTGAAGAAGAAAGGATTGAAGCTCTACTTCACAAAATTGAAATCCAGCTGAAGCACCAGTCTACAAGTTTTGGTCTTGCCCTGACGTCAGTAAGTTCGTACATGTGCTTATGTGAGATGTTTTCTTTAGGAATAGGTTACAAATCTGTGTGTTACATCTTTATAAAATATGGGGTCATTTTGTAGGCTTTTGATACCTAAAACTTTTCACGTTCTGGCTTTTTCTTTGTCATATCATATACATCTTCATTCTTTTCAGGAGTCTTTAAGCTATTGCTAGACTCTACACTGTATGATTTAATCAGGCAGTGAGCCTGTTGTCTTTGCCTGTATAGGAGCTTTGATTACAGTAGGACTGATTACTTTTGTAAGAGAGGAATGCCATGCTGACTCTTGGTATGTTTTGGCCAGTTGCTTATCTATTTGTAGAAATCAAATCAAAGGACTGTATTTTCCTTCGGAATTTAGGGTTGTGCCACTGTAATATAACAAATATAATTGCTAACCCTGCCACTGGAAGGACTTTTCTGCGTGTGACCTCTTTATTTAAAACATAAATAGGAGAATTTAGAAGCTGGTAGCTTATCTTTTTAGCTGTAGGTTTCCTTTTGTTTCTGAAGTGATTAAAACAGTAGAAATTGTATTCTAAAATGATGGTCTGTTCTGGCTTGCTTATTTTTTATCTGTGCAACTGTTCAAAACTAACAGTCTCCAGATACACTTTTCTTCTTAGGTTCTGTGTAAAAACATGTGGAGAATCAGTTTATCAGGGAGGAGAGATCAACATCTCCCTCTCTGCTTCCTCTCCTTTGAGAGATGCAGAGAGCTCTGAGGTCACGTCTTAGTTTTTTCTCTCAGGTGGACAACCTAAGTGTCTTTAGCATCCTCCGATAGGATATACCTTCCAGCCCTTTTTACCAGCTGTTTTTTTCCCTGGACATATTCAGCTACCTTAACATCCTTTTTATATAGTGGTGATCAGACCTATATACAGTATGTTTGAGGTGAGGCCTCACATGCTAAATATGGCAGGAGAATTGCCTCTGTCTGGCTGTGCAGTGTTTAATGCACCCTAAAATGCAGTTTGTTCTCTTGGGTGCCTGGCACACTGCTGGCTCCAGCATCTTTCTCTAGGGTCTGTAGGGCTGCTCTCCTACCACTTGCCTCCGTCTGTGCCTGTCTCTGGCATCGCTCCATCCCAAGCATGGCACCTGGCGTTTCTCTTGTTGAACTTCATACTTTCTCTGTATGCTCAAAGCTCCAGTCTGTCTGGATCCCTCAGCAAGACCACTTGTCCCTCAAGTGAGTCAACACTACCGCTCACTTTATTATCAACTTGGAAACCTTTGTAAAGGATGCATTCAACTCCTGCATCCAAAACACTGATGAAAGTACTGAACAGAATTGGCCTTAGAATTGAGCCCTGTGGAGCACTGCTGGTGATTAAATCATTTCATCAGCCTGATAGGGTAAAAGACTGTAATATTCATAAACTGTTTTGTGTCCACCTCTTGCTCTTCTTTTCCTTCTTTCTTGGTCTGAAAAAATGTATTTATTTTAAAAGGGGAGGAGAAAAGAGTATTGTCGTAAATTTCCAGAATACAGACATCAACGCTTATGTAAAAAAAAAAAAAAAAAAAGTTTATTTGATTAGTGGTATACTCCTTTAGTCCGAATAAATATTTCGGCTTTGCAGTTCTACTCAATCTATTAAAAGTGTTCATCAGCTATTACTACCTACTGTTGAGATATAGATGGTAAGGTAGTTTTGGAGCATAGATGCTGTCACTTGAGGAAATGCATACAGATTGTCCTGCTTATTTAACTACCCTTTTCCTATCAGTATATAGCTTCCTGCTGGAATCAAGATGGGGATCCTGTAGAGCTTCTGAAGATTGCAGATAAAGTGTCACAGTTCAGGCAATGCCTTAAAGAAAATCCCACATTTCTTCAGGAAAAAGTTAAAATGTATTTTAAGGTAGGAACATCTTCAGAAAAGTAACTGCAGTATTAATTTTTCAATCACAGTTTTGTACTTACAGTTGAACTGAAGGGTACTGAGTTGTTCATGCTGTCTGTTTTTAAATGTAGATGAACAGCAGCACCTTTTAATGAAGCATGTTAATTTTTAAATAGTTGAAGTGAGAACTTAAAACTAGAAAAATTGGCCAATTGGACACTTGGTAATGCATTTTCCAGAACAATGGTAAAATGCTAATGTTTAATTGAACTGTGATGCCTGATGCTATAGAAGGGCATGTGAGGAGTAAAGACGTGGACATAGAATTATGGGCCTGGTTGTGTATTGGAGTAGCAAGAGCTTTCTCTTCTTTCTTGAAAAGACTTGGGCTGTTTAAGTAAGATTATTTTAGTGCACTTCGTGTTCCTTCAGTCGTTGTCTGCATTTTGCAGTTGGCACTAATTGCTTTCTGCTCTTTTTCTTGTGTACCTGTGTGTATGTTCTACTTGAGTGCTTGTAGATTCAAGAACAGCAAAAACATTAAGACACTGAATGGTTTGAAGCCCTCTGCATTAGCTAGTAAAAACCCAGTGACAGCAGTGCTGAGGTGTCTTTCCTTATTTTTGTTTTGCAGTGATGTGTTTTTTTTATTGTTTCACCTAAATTGTTCAAATTGTTTTGAAGGACTCATCTATGATACTTAACTGTCAACTCGATTTACTTGCAAGTAAATGCTTGTTTGCATAAACTCGAAGGTGACAGGAAACAGTGGCACCTGTTTTCCTAAAGTCATTATTAGTGTATGGAAGTAGTAAGGAGCTGTCAAGTGTTTGGCTGTTGTGTTTAAAAAATACAGACACAGTATTTTTGAGCATGTTCTTTACTATGCAGTTCTGCTGAGGGTTCTGAGATAAAAACACTACTCAGTACAAGTAATGAGAATTGTTGGATTTTCTGATATCAGAAGATGATGCACCTTATGTTGTACATTGTGCCTTAAGATTAATAAAGTAGGAAGGTTGGAGGCAGTGGAGAGGATGCTGTTCATCTGTCCTTGGTTAATTTTGCATTTTACTTTTTAACTCTGTAGTCAGTCTTGTTTCCTTAATCTTTCCATATAACCACAGGGAAGATAAGCTCATAAAACAGGGAATCCAATTACAGTGTCTCAAATTATTGGCAGTGTGTCTCAGTGACAGATGTTACTGTTTGACTCCTACTTTGAAATGGGCATTTTTGAGGTCACCGGCTTTTGAATAACCCCCCATTACTATATAAAATGGAAGCTGCTGACTGATTTTGTTAGGAAAATACCATAGTGCAGTATAAACAAAGAAATTTGACAGCCGTTGTGATGCTTGCATAATGCATGGAGTTCTTTGGCAGCAAGACTGTAAGGCATTTTTGAGCAGGATAAGGCATGCATGTTTTACGTCATTTGGGATCTCTGTGCACTCAAGCTTGGACAGGTTGAATGAGATGTTACATGAAATTCTCCTGCAGTTAACTGGATTCCCCATCTTAGAACGTTCTCTAGATATAACTTACGGCATGCTGCTCAGTAGTGTTATGCACAGTTGTTTCACCTTGATTTAATTACGCAAGTACTGTATGCTGTCAGGGGAATCGGATTCCATACTAAAATTTCACCAGAAGTTGTTCGTGCACATTCGTGTGGTAAGCTGCCTCTTGTCTCCTCCCTGGCTGCAGACTGCTTCATTTAATGAGGAGTTTAAATTGCCTATTTGTGATTCCTTTGATAATGTGGCAGAACCAAGTAATGCATGGGCTGTTCTGATCTACTCCTGATGAAGCAATAATCTGAGGCAACATGGGTGGAAGCAGCCCTCAAAATTAGTAATTCTCTGTTTTGGGATGCATTTCTGCAGGATAATCCGCATAGATTGACTCTGTCGATGAGTCCAGAGGAGGACTACTATGATAAACAAGCAAAACTGGAAGCAGAAAAGCTGAAAAAGAAGGTCAATGCCCTTTCAGAAGAAGAAAAAACCCAAATCTTTGAAAAAGGTTAACATGCTTATTTATGTTTTTTTGGGTAACTGTTTAAAAATACACCCTGTTGTGTTTTTTTGGTTTTTTTTTAAGCTATTGATCTGTAAACTGTCTTAAATTCTTTAAATATATCAAATGCACTCTGGCATTTGTTCTGAACCAGATAATTTTGTTGTTGGTAGCTTGTGTAATACACGTGTTAGGAAGCTATGCAGTTCATACTAAATTATGTGGTTGGTATGCTCCATTACTTTTAGCACTCAGAAAACAAAATGATCAAAGACTTCAGCCCACAGTCAGAAGAAAATATGTTTTAAAACTTGTTTGTTTTTTTTTTTCCTGTTAACTTTTGATTAGTACAAGGTGAATACCACCATTGACCTTAAAGCTCTTTTTTTCTGAGCATATGAGGTTTGCTCCATGCTTCTATAAAATTTACATTTTCTGATTGTATTCCTTATCTTTTCTACTTAAAAAGCCAACTATAGAAATAATATTATGTTTGGTATATTCTGAGGAATAACTTGACTGCTTAAGGTTTCCAAGTTCATGTCTTTCTGTTAAAACATTGATCTAGACACAAAAATTCTGTGGAAAATGGAGTTAATGTTCAGAAGCAGTGTCACTGGGAGGGGAACAGGAGAAGACAAAATCCTTCAGATGAGTTTGTCTACATACAAAAATAGTTTTGAGAGTACTTAAAGGCAACCAGCTAGAATCTGAAAGAGGCAGAAATGTAAGATAAAGCACAATGGTTTAGCTGCATCAGTGTACTGACAGCACTTGAGAAAGACCTCTTATGGGTTAGAGCCAAGGTCTGCGTTGCCTAGTGGTGTCTGCAGAGCTGGACAACAGGGCAGACTGACAGATACCATTCCTTCACAGTCTGAAGTACATGTAAGCAGTATGTGAAAGAAGGGGTGTGTTGGAAAGAGAATATATGAAGATATATTGTCCTATTTGCTGACACAATAGTGTGCAGAATTTCTTTCAGTGGAATATTTGAAAGAACCGTTGATAGAAAATGCTGAACTAAAACATGTTTTTCTGAACTGTGTCACCTCGGTAGATTTTAAAGATGAATCTTAGTGTTATGCTTTCTTTATTAGGTTTGGAATTAATTGATCTTCAAAGCAAACCTCAGGATACCTCTTGTCTCCCAGCTCTAAAAGTGTCTGACATTGAGCCCCAAATCCCATTCACTGTGCTGGAGACAACATTTGCAGGTTGGTGTAATCAATATTTTGTCCTGAAGAGGACAACACTATTGGACTGTTATTCAGCTATGAGCCCAACTGTTGCACTTCTTCCATTTTAAAGAAGTTTGTGTACATGTCTAGCTGTAAATAGTTATACTCTGAAACAGAACCGTAAACAGCAATAGCTTGTGGAGAAGGAAAAGGCAGTCATTTTGGACTGAGTTGTTTGATTTTTTTTTTGACTGTTTGTCAAAGTCAAAGGGTGTTCTGACAAGCTAAATGCAACACCCAAAACAAACTGCAGTAGCACTGTGGGTCAGGCAGGAGTTACCACGTAGCTCCTGGCTTGCTCCTGCTGAAGCCAAGCTTTCAGTCTCTGGTAAAAAATATAGCTTTAGACTTCAGAATGATAGACTGCAATAAAGTTTTAAACAGAGAGTACCTAGAATTATTTTGCTGAGATTAATTTAAAAAAAAAAAAAAAAAAAAAAAACTGAAAGTGATTCTCACTGCCCATAGCTGTGACCCTTTTTCTCTTGTCCCACAAATCTGCAGCAGTTTGCAGTGACATGGAGAAAATTCTTAGTGTCACCTCTGAGGGGTGATGTTGAGGTGCTCCTAGCTGCAATCCAGTTGCCTGCTCTTTGTCTAGCAAATGCAGGCTCCTTATGCAAGCTCCCTGCCTCCTGCTTTCTCACTGCCCGCCCTGCCCTGAAGTCAGAGAAGTCACTAGGTATGCTCAATTATTCTTGAGCAATCCTGCTGCTTTCCAAAGACTTCAGCATTGTCCAGGGTGCAGGAAGCATTTTTAAGTGCTCTCTTCCTACCTCCTACCTATTGTTAAAAATAAGACATGCAGGAGCCATGGAGAAGTCACTCATTGTAACTTCACTGAAAAATTGTTCTGCTTTGCCCATGGCTTGATGGATTGATAGGAAGGAAGAAGTCTTAGGTCTCAGTTTTGTCGTGGTTGTGCCAAAATCTCACAGGTGATATTGCTCTGTAGTACATTTTTAACAGAAACTTTTCTATTAAAGTTGTCAGCAAGTGTCAAGTGCTGGATAATTTTGATGCTAAAATGACCTATTCTGTGAGAAAGAACTGTGTTTATTCTAATAGCTGTTCTTAAAGTAGGATGTACAATGTGGGAGCCCCTATTTCTCATCTTTTGAGGTAGAAAGGAAAAAAAAAATCGTAAGGGAGAAAAACTTCTCAAATTATTCAGAAACAAATTACCATTCCATTACTTGAGCATTATATCTAAAATGTGTACTCTGCCAACGGAATTCTCTCTTTAAATTTTCCAGGCATGTCTTACTTTACCATGGACAAAAAAACTAAAACGCAAAAAGAAACAAACATAACCCCTGCTTCAGTCCAGCATTCAGTGCAATATTCCAAGTTAAAACAGAAAGTGGATCTGAAGTGATTGCAGAAAATAACTCTAAATTCTTGTAAGAAGTGGTTTTGCTTTCATGCACTTACAGAGGAAACTTGTTCTTTTCTTGTTTATTCATCCCTAGCTGATGAAGTTCCTGTCCAGTATTGTTCTCAGCCAACCAATGGGGTTGTGTACTTCAGAGCTGTTTCCAGCTTGAACACTCTTCCTGAGGAGCTCAAACCATACGTGCCACTGTTTTGCAACGTCATTACAAAGTAAGACATTTACTTTGCTAGAATCTAAAGCAGTAAGATAGTACAGTTCAGCTTACTGAAATAATACTGCTTCTAATAATTTCTCTGGCTGTTCTTATAGAAAGGAGACAGTGGTAAACTGGTGTCCTGCTTGAACAATGGTTCTTCCCTCACCTCGCTGAGTTGCGAACTCCTTTAGCCTTTGTCAGTCTCTGTATTGCTTTGTTTCCCAGTGTCAACATGAGCATTCCCCAGATAGATGGGAATTTTTATCTAAATGAAAAGGAGTCTTGCGGAAATTTAAGTTTTGATGTACATTTTTCTTGGTCTGATTTCACAGTGTGGTCAAAGAAACCCTCACAAAGGGGCAAGAGTGGCACCAGACATATTGAGTGATCTGGGCCAGAAGGAGTCTATTCTTAGTAGTGGTAACTAACAGCTTATGTGATGCTATTACTCTAATTCCATGTGTATGTTCAGAGCAAGTCTGTGCACTAAGCACCCTTTTTAATACCCTGTTTTGAATTTGCAGTGGGTTTTAGCTGTTGGCTTGGAGTATTACTTTTTTTTTTTTATTATTAAATTGTGAAGTATTGTGTTTGCTTGATAACACTGCAAATTGCTTAGTTGCTGAATTGTATTTGCCTAAAAGCTTCCTTGACATTTGGTCTATAACAAAATCTTTGGTTTTGCCATACACTGAAAATGGAAACA
>PPHD01015070.1:0-16321 GCA_002909625.1 Bambusicola thoracicus | reverse complement strand
TTCAGCAGTAATGCTCTCATGGTCACTCAGCATCATGCAGCATCTTTGGTCTGTGCTCCTCGGTCAGCCATTTCCGTGGCAGTGTTGTGTGCTTCCTCCTTCCTGGGAAAGCGTTCCTTTATCAGGAAAGACATATGTATGGGATGGAATAGGTCTGAGAACAAGCAGAGGTTGCCATGAGCCTGCTGGGTTGTTGTGCTTACAGTGATGGAAGGGTACCAGGGGATGTGATCTCCTGTGGTCGGTAACAGCCTTGCTGTTAGTCTTCTCCTTGATGTAGAGTCATACTGTCGTTTGAGTTGGAAGGGGCCCTTAATGGCCATCTATTCCAGCTCCCAGAGAAGACCAATGGCGTTTCCTCCGAGGCTGAAGGATGGAAGGAGGGGAGGAGAATCAGCCATTGGGGAGAGCACTGTGTTCAGGTGGATTCCTCAGTCCCAAGGCAGAGATGTCAGCAGGCTGAGCAGTTTCACCCCACGGCGTCTCCGTATGGTTCCTAAAAGGTGAACTGAAGAACCTCCTTTATTTTATTCTTTCACAGTCATCAATATGGAAAGTGGTGATGGGTTGAAGGTTGGACTTGATGGTCTTAGTGGTCTTTTCCGACCTTAATGGTTCTATGAACAGTAAGTCTTCCTATGACATAAGGGGGAAAGCTCTCTTTTTTTTTCTCCCAACTTCATGTTTTCCGCTAAAGGATGGAAATGCTTTGATAGAAAAAAAGAAAGGATTTCTCTCACGACTTTCGGTGTTTTAGGTGCTAAACGTTCCTTTTTGTTTGAAGAAAAGGAAGCCAAATGAAATCCCAGATGGTTTTGGTGCCCGCTGCTATTTACCCTACTGAAACGAGTGGTGCTTTGATTTGAGATCAGCGCTGTGCCTTTGTTTGTGTGCCACTCATGGGCAGTCACAGCTTGGCTGAGTCTGTGCTGGAGGGTTTTCCCGGCACAGAACATCACTTTGGATCAGGGTGGTGAGCCCTGAGGTGAGCCATCTCTGAGCGCTCAGAGCAGTGCTGCCGGTGGTGCGTCTTGGAGAGCGTAATTGATCACAAAGATGAGCTGCAGAGTGAGGGCGATGTGCTTTAAAGTGCAGAGATGGGCAGGCGTAGAACACGTAGGTGGGGAAAGATCTTGAAGGAAATGAGTTGATTTAAGGCTGCCTGTACAAAAGCTGTTAGGCAACACCGTGGCAGGAGGCACGAAGAAGTTATGTCATATGTTTACTTCCATCACTTTGAAATTCATCGTTTGTTTTTTCCTTTTGGTAACGGCAGTGTTGGTCCCAATGCCTGTATTAATACAACGTGAGGTTCTGTTGTATCTGTGAGTTGGGCTCCTTTGAGATGAAGCCCCAAAAAGTGAATTTTTTCCCCTCCTGCTGTTATTTACTTCATTCACGTGTTGGTCTTTGCGACAGACATCGGGATTTCCCTTATTTCTAAACCACCCCTGAAAAACTCACGCGTCTATTTCAGCCATCACCTTTTCTCCATACCCTTTTAAATACAAACCAGGAGCGATTCCTTGTGCTGCTTTCCTGAGGCTGCAGTGTCAACCCCTGAGCTATCCTGGTGGAAAAGTGCCCTAAACTGCAGAAGCAGAGGGAGAGCAGCCGGCAGCAGCACTTCGGGCCTCTCTCTCAATTACTTATTCATCCAGCCGAAAGTGAAATGTGATCTGCTTTCCCTGACCTGCCAGGAGGTAATGGCATTCCGTTTCTTTTCTTAACTGTGTGAAAGAGAAAGGCAAGTTTCAATGGTATCCTTCAGGTTATTCATTTACACGGGGGAAGCTGTGAGCTCCGAGGAGAGGCGCAGTTGCGTTGCGTTCCCAGGCTCAGCAGAGGGGAGCAGTCTCAGTGTATGAACCATTACCCGAACCCAGAACAGCTGCGGGAGAAAACATTTTGGCTTCTCTGCCCTCATCTCTTGCACCAATTCATTGGTAATTACTGCTGTTCAGGCATTATTTTCCTAAACATCACTTCTTGGGGCAGCAGCGTGGCGGTGCTGCTCGTCATTCTGCTCTGCACGAGCTGTGGCCGATTGCTGTTTCCGTGGCAGCTCGGGTATTAAAATCCACAGTTGTTCCCTTTCCTCTCCTAAGGCACATTACAGTTCAGCTTACAGCTTTTCCTAATTGCTTGCAAAGCTGCTGACTTGTGGGAGCACATTAAGCACCCGGCACTGGAAAGCTGGTGATCTCTTACATAAAAATATTAGCCCCGATATTTTTGTGTGCGTGCTTTTCAGCACATCAGCTTTTATGGCTGAGTTTAGACCCTCTGGTAAAACAAGAACCCTAATGGAACTGTTGGAAGCCCCTTTAAGAGGGGATCACAGCGCTGCGTGTGCTCTGGGTGACGTTCAGCTTTGATTAAGGGCCGTAATAAAGCTTGCATCTGTGTTGTTATTTTCCCATGGAAATCCAGGAGGGAGCACTGAATACAAGCCTGCTTTTGGTTTGTCTGATCTATTTCCATCTCACTGTGCTTTTAGATGGGGTGCTGAGGGGGGTTTAAGCAGGGCTGCTGTAGGAGATGGGCTGCCAGCAGGAGGATGGGAGGCAGGACGTGCTCAGCACCCCAGCATGGGTCCTCCCAACGGCAGCACTCCCTGCCCCTCTGCCACCTCCGAGGCTTCTCTGGTGGAGCTGCTGCTGTTCCACGATGAGGACAGCAGTCCTGGTAAGGTGAATGCTTGTCATCACCTCTCACCTTCCCTTCTTTCCCTTCTCTCTGCTTTCTCTGCACTGTGCAAGGCAAGCTGTTTGTGTGATGAGGTGCTTGCAGCATCCCGTCCTTTGTGCTCCCAGCTTTCCTGGGCTTTGCAGAGGGGCTGAAAATCAGTCGATGGTGTGAAAAATAAACCCAGGCTGTGACCTTGTGCTGTGCAACAAGCCCTGCTTCCCTGTTTCATCTGGGTTCACTGCAGTGCGTGGAGAGCAGACAGGGAAGGCTCTGTGCTGTGTTACTGCTGCAGCTCGGGGCTGCCTCACAGACCTCATAATCTCTGGAGCAGTGGTGCAGGTTTAGTCCATGTTTGTGCTGTCAGAAATAAACAGCAGAAAGTGGCAGTTGCTGTACGTGGTGGGAGCTGAAGAAACTTTGGAAGCTTGTCCTTTTCCTGCTCTTGCTTTCTTTTGGCTCCCTGTGTCAGAGCACAGATCTCACTCGCCCTCCTCCAAACCTGTCCCTCTGCATCCTTCCACTGGTCGGGCTCCAGCTGGGCTGGAAGTGACACATGCTTCTGATAAGAGTCAGTGAGAACCATACAGACCTGCAGGCAGCAGTCCCCAGCTGAATTAAAGGTTATCAGATCTGTGTGAATGCTCAAACATTAACCACTTCAGTGCTGAATTCTTCAGGCGCTCACCTCAAAGCCTGCCTATTCCTGGGAGTTTTCGGGGCAGGCAGTGTGTAAGTAGGAATAGCCACCTTCCTGATGATTTAGTTGGGGTTAGAGCCTTTGTAAGCCATGCTGTCAGACAGCAGTAAGAGGTTTGCTTCACCTTTCCTCCTTGCAGCTGTGGAGGTGGTGCTGCAGGGCTACCCCCAATGCTTGAACGTTTGATGTAGGAAAGCTGACACAGATTTAACACAACCTACAAATCAAGCTCTGCAAATGGGGAAAAAATAATCCGAGAGGTGAATCAGACAAAATAGTGCATTTTGGACAGAAGTAATGATTCGGTACATTTCCTCAGCATATTTGGAGTCCTCTCCTTGTCCACAGACCCTAGCAGAAGTTCCCTAGCTGTGTGAATCAGAGCCGTGCTCTTCTCCCCAGCAGTGCTGTTGTTGGGTGTTTCTGACAGCAGGATTCCTGATGGAGAAGCCTAAAATACCCCCGGGCTGCTTCTCAATCCCCTATGGAAGGTCCTGTCCTTTAGGGAGAGGGGGAAAGAGGGGTGTTTTGGAGGCTTCAGCTTGGACTTGAAGAGGTCTGTTCCCAGGGAGCAGAGAACGTGAGGTTAAATGGATTTTGATTCATGTGTTGATTTGTTTTATCTGAGACACACCGGATCTGTGTTCAGTGACCAGTAGTAGAGTGATATCAGTTAATCTCATTTTTAGTATACAATGTCATGTTTTTATTGCCCAACTTCTGCCTTTTCTATTCGACCCCAGCCCATAGCACACACAGCTCAGTCACTGTTGTGATGTTCTTTCTTTTTCAGGTGAACAATCAGAATAATGGTCAACATAAACCTGTTGGAGAACCTGAAGGTTTACATCAGCAGCCGACCTCCACTCGTGGTCTTTATGATCAGCGTAAGCGCTATGGCCATAGCTTTTCTGACACTGGGCTATTTCTTTAAAATCAAGGAGATCAAGTCACCTGAGATGACAGAGGTACGGTACAAACAGCTCCCTACACTGATCTGTAAAACATCCCCAACATTCATGAGTTCTATTTTCCCCCCTCAGGAGCCCTTTTGTGGAAGCACACAATGTTATGGTGTGAATGTGTGAATAGTTTATTTTAGTTTCAGGGTGAGGCTGAACCATCTGACGTGGATCTTCCTCAGAGTGACCATGAGCCTTTCTTTTCCTTAATCCCTTGTGTCAGCTAGCTTGTTTGTGAAACTTCAGATCTTATCTAGCACTGCTGTTCCGTAATGAGGAAAGCCTTGTTGGAAAGTGCTCGTACTTTGAGCACGGTGAGAATGGACCAAGTCAGTACATTTTTTCTGGAGTTTAAAGGGGGGTGTTCCTCTGCTGAGCCAAGCAGCAGTCAGGCAGTGGTTGGGATTGAACACCAAACGTTCGTAAACAACTTGCCCGTTGTTGAGATGGCCATGGAGGTGTTTGTGCTCGCTTCCTCAGCCGTGTAATTCACATTGGGTGGCTTGGAACTGCAGCTAGGTGGTACACAGCAAGGTCTGTGCTGCCGCAGGAGGGGCAGCCTGTGGTTAGCTTGCTGAACTGGGCTAAATCTTTGCGTTTGTTTTAAGGACTGGAATACTTTCCTCCTGAGATTCAATGATTTGGACTTCTGTATATCTGAGAATGAAACATTGAAGCATCTCATCAATGACACCACGACTCCAGAAAGTACGGTGACCAGCGGGCAGGCGAGGTCTTCCACACAGTCCCCACAGACTCTTGAGGACTCCGGTCCCATCAACATCTCCGTTACAATCACTTTGACACTGGACCCACTCAGACCATTTGGCGGATATTCCCGCAACATCACACATCTAAGTTCCACCATTTTTGGACACCAGATTGGACTCTCAGGTATGCAAGACTTGGCTTTTATGAGTTTGAATGATACCCTAAACTCTCTCCAGTATCATAAATCAGAATCGTTAAGGTTGAAAAGACCGCTAAGATCATCTAGGCCAACCATTGATCTCTTAGTCCAACCATCAGCTTTAGCTTTGAAAATGTATCTTTAGCTTCAAAAATGTGTGTTATTGGATATGTTGTGAGTGGAGTCCTATGCAGAGCCCTTTACTTGTTTGCTAGAGAAACTTTTCCCTGCATTCAGAATGGGAAAGAATCTTCAGATTAACCAGGATGAGGGTTTCCAGTGTGAAGCGACAAACTTAATGACAATGGAAGGTTATGTTTAAGCCCAAAAGTTCTAAGCAACAAAATCTTCAACAAGTGACTCTTTGGAGAGTTGTGCCTTGATACAGCTTCAAATGTGTGTCACATTTCAAAGGCATTAATGGTGTGTGCTTCAGCGATCGAGTAGCGAATCTTCTGAGAAATACAGAGTATATCTAAAGTGTGTACAGCATTTTAATATTGCAGATAGCAACAAATGCTTAACATCTGTGTGGTGTGAAGACCTCTTATGTGGCTGCTCTGACAGGAGATTACACTGTTGATAAGAGAACCTCAGTGAATGTAAGCTTTTAGCCAAGGTTGTATTTCATACTCGTGTCAGAAGGTGTCTTCAGCCACAGAGATCTGGAAAGAAACATTAACCACAGCTGTGAATCTGTGCTCCTGTATTGTGCGTTATTATGTTGTTTCTGCTTTAAGAGCTATCAGATGCAAGTTCCATTTCAAGTAGCCTGGATTTTTTTTCCCTATCAAAATGAATATATCCACATGGAGCACAGTACTCCATATGCAGTCCAGTATCTGTTAGCACCTTTTCAGAAATGTGAACTTCTGAAAAAGCAAATGTCCGACAAAGTCTTAAGCAGGAGAAAGATGATATGTTGTTTTAATTTCTGCTGCAACTCTCTGGATGTGTATGAATTCACTTCCAAGTGGTGAGGATTTCATTTCTGAGAGGAGCCTGATGCCCTCACTTCTTCTGGGGGCAGGAGAGATTAGATAGGCCAGCAGCCGTTGGCTTTTGTTGCTGTTGCTGGGTTGGCTTTGTTGGTTTGCTTAGCAGTACCTTTGTTTGGAGGGGCTTTGTTTGGTTTTATTTGGTTTTATTTGGCTTTAAACATTCTCTTTGCTTTCTGCATTGTTAGTAGAGATGCCGGGTGACTTCAAAGGTATAGACTCAGGCTAAGGTTGCCTTCTTAATCAGTTGCATGCTGTCCTTATCCTAGCGATTGTTGCTCAGATACTTTTGTGATTGAAAACCAGCTTTCTTCCTCTCCTCTCTTTCTCAAAGGCAGAGAATCCCACGAGGAGATAAACATTACCTTCACACTGCCGGCTGCCTGGAATTCAGACGACTGTGTTCTTCATGGTCACTGCGAGCAGGTTGTGTTCACAACCTGCATGACTGTGACAGCAGCCAGCAATGTATTCCCTGTCACAGTGTAAGTGGATTTTAAACACTTTCATAGACTGGTTGCAGGGAGATTAACTCCTCGGCAGCTTCTGTGAGGCTGGCACATCCTGATGGGTGATGTTGTGACTGTGCAAATGGTGTGCTTGCTTTCCTTCCCCCATTGGAAGAACGCTGTCTCAAGTCTGGAGGGTTTTGCTGTCTTTTAGCAACAGTGGATTTTTCAGAGGGTGTTTTGACCCCATGCATACCTGCCTTTCAGCATGCAACCTGTGATTTAAACTTCAGTAGGAACAACAGCATCAGTGAAATTTTAGATATCCTATAATGCAGTTTCACTGCCTGGTATGAGAGCTAAGGCTTGACATGGAGGTTCTTATCCTCTTCCCTGCTGAGAGATCAGCAGAAGCTGAATGTTGCTTTGCTGCCAAACCCACTAAGCACAGCCCTTTCATCAGAATCATTTCCCTTTGTCTCCTCTGAACCCCTGACACTGTGCAGTGTACTCAGGAAGACCATCAGACAGGTTCTCCTGACTGTATGAAGCCATATGAAAGCCACTGTTTCTCTAATTAAGCTGCGGGGTGTTGGCTTACTGGCACAACATGCAGTTAAATTCTAATGTTAGGATAGTAATCATATGGCTTTATAAACTCTTTTGGCTAACCTTTGTTTTTTTGCTGTTTTGGAAGATCCAGAATAAAACTGTGTTTTATGCAGCTGTGAAGACTTAGGCCAGACACTGTTTTGTAAGTTAGCCTTTCTCAATGTAGAGAATGGCAATTAGTGCACTAATTATTTCTGTTTTTCTGCAGTCAGCCACCACATTGTGTTCCTGAAACATACAGCAATGCTACGCTTTGGTACAAGATCTTTACCACAGCAAGGGACTCTAATACCAAGTATGCACAGGATTATAACCCCTTCTGGTGTTACAAAGGAGCAATTGGGAAAGTGTATCACGCTTTAAATCCCAAACTAACCGTTATAGTTCCAGATGTAAGTGCCACAACGTTTCTCTATCTTATGTTGAGTAAATGCTTAGCTGTAGTTTTAGGGTAAGAACAGAATCATATTCACTTAAATAGTCAGATGTAGTGGTGGTTTACTGTGTAATGCAGGGGCTGAGACAGAGTTAGGTGTGCTTTACCAGTGGTGGGTGTGATGCTCTTTGTGTTATCTCCATGGCCCTTACAATGTGTAATAACCAGCTTTTATGTTTTGAAGTCATTTGGCAAAAAGCACTGCTGGTGTATGGGAAGAGATCTCTAGGACAGACTTTTAACATGAGAAGCATTTGGGCTCTTTCTGTGCCACAGTCAGTTTCATTACAATGCCAGCCTTGTATAGGGGGGAAAGCTGATTCATGAAGTAATTTCTGTGCTGATCTGGTAATTATTGCTTTAATAGAAAGTGTCAACTACTGGTGCATTGTCAGTGAATGGTTTTAATTCCCTATACAGGATGATCGCTCTCTAATAAACCTACATCTCATGCATACCAGTTACTTCCTTTTTGTGATGGTGATTACAATGTTCTGCTATGCAGTTATTAAAGGCAGACCAAGCAAACTGAGGCAAAGCAATACAGAATTCTGCTCTGAAAAGGTGAGTTTGTGTAATAACAAAGTACTGACTCTGATAACATGAAGCCTCCTTTTGTATGTGCTGCAGACTGGTGGTTCTTATCTCTTGAAATGTAGATTTAATTCCTTTTCAAAGAGACAGGAGTTTTTCATCGTGGGCAGTAAGGAAGGCTGCTGCAAAATACAGATGTGTGCTGTGTGGATCCTCAGGTAGATTTCTCTCCTGTAGAGGTGGATTAGTGCAGTTCAGTCAGTGCCATAATACGACTCTGCTGCCCCACTTCTGATGTTATTCTCATTATTTTGTATGTAGCATTGAATAGATTGCACTGAATGGGTTTATCTTTCACCACAACTGACTGAAAGCTTTGAATAAAATATGCTACCTAATTGTAGTGGCTGCTAATCAGAGTTAAAGCAATCACAAAGGTACTGAAACAGTCATTGTTCAGTACTGCATTGGAGAGCTGCACGTTGCTTGCAGGATTAAATATGAACGTGTTTATTGTAAAGTAGGAAGTAAATGCTGGCTCCTTTTGATCTTAATGATGTTTTATAGTGTAAGCAGTTTTGTTCTGTATTGTTTTCAAACAGATTATGCGAAGCACAAAACATGTTCAGACTGCCTTTGATCCTTTCCAAGTTACACTTTCAGGGTTCTTTGAAAAGCTGGAGGGCAGATGTGCCAGCTGTGTGGAGATAAGCAATATCACTGTTAGCAGATTAAGAATGTGACTTTAACAAAATGTTTTCTTCTTCTTTTGTTTAGGTTGCTTTGTCAGAAGCATAATCCATCCTCTCACCTTACTGAGAATGACTGAGAACCGTAATCATTGCCTGCTGAACCCAGAATGGGTCTTTAACACTCTGTGAATACATTATCTTGCAATGTTGGTTTATTCCAACCAAAGACATTTCAAGTGCCTGTAATTGATTTGTACATATTTATAGAAGTATATTCAGAATAGGTCAGATGATGCACTTGTTCCGCATTGTAGTGCGGCCTGAAGCGTTCAGTCTTTACCTGTGGACATAGCTGAATGTTCGTGTAGATATGTTTAGTGACATGGCTACATATAGTCAGAGCAAGATATTTTTGTCTAGCTGCATCTGGGCAGGTTAAGATGCCTTTGCAAATGTCTCAAACCAACAAATCTTTGTTATTTGCCCAATGATATGTACAGTGTGTTTGAAACGGTATGCACCTTTGATATAATACTGCATTTCCAGAGCCACCAATCTACTACATGAGTTCAGTGTGTGTTTGTGTGGCCTGATACCTTCTTCCATTTGCTCCTTGCTTGCGAGAAAAGATATCAACAGTTTTAGGTTTATTTTTGTTTTGGAAAAAAAGAAATACATATACACATTTTAATAGTGCTGTATTTAGGACAGACTTGTGCTTTTATTCATAGTAGAAACTTAAGAAGTGAAGTCCCGTTTTAAAATCTTTCTTACTGAAAACTAAGTTTGATTCTTCTTGTTATTTCTTTTCTTCCATTTGGCCCGCTGAATGCCAGAGGGTCAGCACTGAGACTGCCTGGGAAGCTTCCTGCTTGGCCTCTCATCTGCAGCCCTCAAACCCGGAACGTGCATCTGTGCTGCAGAGCAGCTCTCTGTCAGCCTTCCTTCTAGAAAGTGACACTTGGTAAGAAGATGCATTGTGCTGCCGGGGCTCTGCACGGCCTCAGGCAAGTGCAAATAATGAAAGGAAAGGAAATCCTGTCCTCTGTTACAAAGCCTCACTCCGGGGCTCTCCATCCATCTCTGAAGGGCATCGGAAAATGACACTTCTATTAGCTTAGGCCAATCTCCATTTAATGCTGTCCACTCAGGGGAAGATGACAAGGAGGGAACTAGGGCTGTCGTGATCAAGGTCAAAGAAACCACACAGTACAACTCATACTGTTCTCTGTGTCCATTCTTCAATCAGAGGAGCTTCATTATGTGTATTCTTCCCTTTTCCATCCTGGCTTTTGCTGTTTATTTCCCTCCTATTATTCAGTAACCTCGTTAATTTTCAGGAGTTGTGGTTTTCCTGCAGACATTTCCACCACTGCTTTTAAAATCTCACTGGTTGCCTTAATTGACCTTTCAGCTTCACTTTGTAGTGTAGGTCTGCAAAGATACACTTATGGGTTTTTTTTTCCTCTCTCTCTTCCTTTGGTAAATTTCACTCTGAACTACACAAAGCAACACGACTCGGGTCACAATCTGACAGTCTCCATTGTGCTGGCATAAGACTCTTAGTTTATTACCAATAGACACTATTATGAATGGTACCCTGCTGGTCTGTGGGCCTGTATAGGTAGCACTTCAGCATTCAGTAAGTGTGCTTCAGATGCTCTGAAGAGCATTCAAGGGTCACACTTTTGGATCAGAACGTTTCCATTGCAGAATTCAGTTACTTAAGCAGTGGTAATTAATGCATTTTTTTTTTTCTCCGGTGATGTTAAAGCAAAGCTCAAGAGATGGCCCAGTTTGAAGTCTAGGAATAATACAAAGCTTCCAGTTTTCTCCTGATGCTGCTAGGGGCTAATACTGCTTCATTGGCATGGCTCAGCAAGGTAAAACAGCTTCGCATGGAAATTGTCTGAGCTGTTCCTGATCCATGCAAACCACCTTCTGCTTTAGTGCTGGCTGGGAGAGTTGCCTGCGAGGGTGGCTTCATCTGGGGACCAAAGGCAGGAGGAGGAAAGTGATTGGGGTGGTGCTGCAGGTTCTAGAAACACCTGGAGAACACTGAGAGGGACTCCTTTAAAATAGCATACCAGCAAACTAAAAATGCACCTCCAGATGGCCCATTTACAAATGGGTCTACTGGGGAAAAACGCATGTGTGTGTGTGTATATATATATTAATCTGGTTTTGCTATTTGGTAATGAGAGGGAGCCTGCTTTGTGCTTCATCACCCACTGTATGGAAATAGAGAGAAACACTGAGATTGTGACCAACGAAAGGGAAAATGTTAGAGAGCTGGTTTTTTTTGGCCTTAAGTTTTCCCTTTGCCCCATTGCTGCAGCGGGGAGGAAGGAGTCCATCAGGTTGGGTTGCTGCAATGCTGAGGAATATCAGACTGTTCCCGGGCACGATGTAAAGCGAGTTCAATGCAGCCAAACAGAAAAACAAACACTTAACGTTAGAGTTCAGATCATATTGATCTTTCCTTTGTTGTTGTTGTTGTTTTCTTTTGCTTTTGAACTATGACTTGAATCAGTTTTGATTCTATTTGTACGTGTTTTTTCTTGTTCTTAGAAAGCTGCCCTTTTCCTTTGCGTTTTTCTTTGGCACGACGTAGGAAATCTGAGCCTTGGTTTTCAACCCTCTGCAGGCGGTCGTGGGGCGAAGATGGCTTTTTGTTTTGTCCTTACCTTTCACTCGTCTCGTTGCATGGCGGTTCATAGCTGATTTGGAAATGCCATTTCTCCCCTAGGTTAATTTTGTGTTTGTATGATGTGCATATATTGCTTTGCAGAATAAAAACGGTGAAGTTTACTCTGTTGTCTTTATTTCTCCTCTGCGGTTGCTATGGAGGTTTCATAAACCATTTGCATTACAGAGACCCATGGAAGGAATTGGTGGTGCAGTTTGTAATAGGTTGGAATTCCAAACGTTGCTGTACTTACAGGGCGTGCAGAATTGATGTGGAGTTTTTCATGTATTGTGGGGCAGGGAATGTAAAGCTATATGGCTGCTATGATGGAGAATTTACAACCTGCTTATCTCCCCTGTTGCTTTCTTTGGGCTCTGGTTGTCGTTTGGTCCCTCTTATCAGTCCCAGGTACATAAAGCTTGCTTTATTGATACAATACAGGTCTCTGTGCTGAATACATAGGTGGAGCAAATGACGCCTGCCCTTGATGTCATCAGTGTTCTTCAGGTTTAGCAGCAAAATGCTCAGCAGGTTGGATTCTCACTGCAGTGAGGTCCTCTGGAAGGAACCCAAGACAGAAATGAACACTTGTTTGCTCTGCTCTCAGCTTCCTGCTGGCCTCGGTGGTTATCAGGCCCTCCTTCCCAGCCTCCTTGCTGCAGGTGCTGTGTTACCCAGCTGACCCCAAACCAGTTCCAGAGCATTCCTCAGTGCCTGCAGGTGGTTTGGGATCGTTAAAGGGCATCTGTGGATGGCTGTTGAAATCGAGATAATAGAACTCGTTAAATTCCAGCTCCGGTTACTGTGCAGCTGGAACGAGCTGCACCTGTGTGCTTTCAGTGCTGCAGAGCAGGAAAGATGTACTTGGGGTTGTCCTGCAAAGCTTGTTACAAGCTGGGCACCCCGTGCCTGGCAGACACGAGGCGGCCTGTCTTGCCTCTCCAAAGGATGTGGTTCAAAGCCCTCACGCAGCGTTCTGACTCTGCGTGTTTCCAGATGGGGCCTATTCAAATGCTGTGACAAATGGGAGCGTTGTCTAAAAGCAAAGCTGTGAAGTTGTTGTAGAGTTTTTGCTGGGGAGGGAAAAAAAAAGTGAATTTAAGAGAACAGCTGTGCCCAATCCATTTGGTCTGGCTCTAGGAAGTCTGGCTGGTTCTGAAATGCCTGCTCAGTGCTAGCATTAATGCTCTGTGTTAGCATGCTCTCTGAGTTCATCCATCACTGAGTTAGCAAAGCAACCTTCTTGGCCTCTGCTGCACTCAGCCTGTGAGCAGCGAGGAAAAGAGACACCAGGACATGTCTGTGCTTGTTTCCAGTTCAACACACCCTCCTTCCTAACCCACACAGCCTCTGTTTGGGAAAAGGCACATTTATGTTCAGCAAGCTCTGTAGATATGTAAGTTCCTTGAAGAGAATCCTGTTTCTAGAGCTATTACTGCATAGCATTGCGCGTGAGTAAACTCGCAAGGAGGATCAGTTGTGGATTCCCATTGGGGAGAACAATGAATGGAGACAGCCGAGGTCGGGCTGACCGGGCTGTGAGCACTGATGGAGCTGTGGGTGTCCCCGTGCATTGCAGGCAGTGGGACCAGATGGCCTTTGGGGGTCCCTTCCAACTCCAACCATTCTGTGATTTAATCCTTTGTCCTTTTTAGAGCAGAGGCTGTCAGGGAGGCCTGACAAACCCCTTACATAGGGAAAGTCTTGCTGTCATACTCAGCTTAATGTGTTGGCACTGTTCTTTCAGGGCCCTCTCCTGGCTCCTCATAGCACAAGCAGCCCGAGGGATGTTCTGTGCAGGCAGTGCAATGGGAGAAAAGCCGGCTGCTGGGCTGATGTGCACCAGGACGTTTCCCAGAGCTGGAAGATTGGGCTCAGGAGTACCATCTTATGGCACAGATGGCATTTCTTTATTCAGATGTTTTCTGCCAGACATTTTGCTATTACATGGAAGTATTGGTGCAAACGAGCAGCAGCAGCTCCTTCGTCCTGCAAGCAGATTTTAGTCACTGCCTTTTTGAGAGAGAGTTTCAGGGAAACCCTGAGCTCAGGAGTTAAGGTGAATAAGCAGCTGCTGAAACGTAGGCTGTGAGTTTTTCTCTGCCATGCAGCCTTAACAAAAATGCTGCTTGTGCTGAACTGCCCGGTGGAAGGAGAGATGTGGAGCCAGAAGCAGAAAGCCACACGTGTGCCTTAAACCCTTTTGGATCTGCGTGCCTTTAACCATTTAGCTCAGTGACTTCAACACCTGATATTTGAGCTCCCCGACGTCCTCCTGGATGATCCCTGAGGATTCATGTGGACAAAGCTTTCTCTGTGGCCTCTCCTTGACTCGAGCAGTCTTTCTATCAGCCTTTGCCAAGCGCTCAGGTGTGGGGCGCTGACCTTGAGGTGCCCAGCAGTGCTGTGCTGAAAGCAGTTCAGCTAAATAAGCGGCAGGAATGCTGAGAAGCAGAGTGCGGAGTTGCTGGGTTTGGATCTTCGTGCGGCGCTGATGCAGGCAGTGTTCCTGTCCATCAGCACTCTTGATGCCTTGCTCTGCCTCGCTTGGTGACCCGGGCAACTTGCTTTGTGTTTCTGAGTTTTGCTTTTCTCCTTGATAAAGGGCTTTTGAAGTGCTCTGTCCTTGGTGGAGGCTTCCTAACCCGCAGGGCTTCCAGCAGGATCAGTGGAATTGCTGGACTTGATGATCTTTGAGGTCCTTTCCAACCTGAGTAATTCTATGATTCTATGAATATTCCCTATTCATCCTTTACAGATTTCTCTTTACAGCACATTCAAACCTGGGGACCTGAGCATAGACTTCCTTACCTTATCTCTATCCTTTGCTCCTTGCACTGCTATTCGTGCACCTTAACGAGACGAGTAACGATATAAGATGTCACCCATAGCTCCGTGCACGTAAGAACAGGCAAATCCATGGACCTTCTGTAGGCATTACAAAGGTATATTCCCGATACACTGCGTTGATTGGTGAAGATCCAACGTAGAACAAAAGGGGCTTTGCAGGGAGGAGGTTGGCAGCATCCTTTCAGTGCTCTGCACAAACCACGCCATGGAGATGCTCAGTCTGCTCCAACAGTAGGCAAGGCGATAGGGTGCACAACGTGGATAAACCCACGAGATCCTTCCTCCCCCTCGACCCCAGAGCCCCATAGAAACAAAATGACTGCCTAAGTGGGTAAGGAGAGTGATTTTGTGACCTACAGACAGGGATGTGGCCGCACAGAGCTCATCCAGCAGCACTCACCGTGGCTCAACACCAACGGGACGATTTGCCGAGCAGCTGAGGTTGCCGGCCGGGCCCGGGGGGGTGGGTCGGACCGTCAGCGTGTGCCACAGGAGCCGCTGAGCGCCCCTTATTGCTGCCCAGCTGCATGGGGGAGGTGTTGATTGCGCTGCGGGCACCTGAGGCTTTAATAGGGGGAGAGGCGCGGGTCGGGCAGCGAGTTGCTGTGGGTGCAGTGCGAGGAGTGCTTGGGAGGAGAGCTCGAGCTGCCGGATTCCTGCCATGGTAAGTCTCGTTAAGTGGTGGTCGTGGTGTGCTGGGCGGTGGGCACGTCCTCGTTTGGATGCTTGTATGGGGTGGCAAAGCTGGAGCCCAAAAGTGCTTCGGGAGGCGGCTTCTGTAGGCTGAGAGCTCGGCTTAAAGCAGCCGGGATTGCCTGAGCGCTTATCTTTGAGCCTGAAAGCTCGCTTGGGTTGGTTAAGGCTTGGGGAGGGAGGGAGCAGCTCGGAGGGGATGCTTTGCGAGGCGATCCCCAGCGAGGCCGGGCTCGGAGGGCAAAAGCCTGGCAACGGGGGGGGAAGGGGAAATAAGTTAATTTAGATGCCCGTAGCTCCTGCAAGGAGCCTTTCTGGAGCACGCGGGTCGAGCTGCGAACCGCCCTCGTGTGCGCGGTGAGCTCCGGCCGGGCCCTGCACTGCCCGAAGCCGCCACCAGGGGGCGGCAGAGCCCGGCATGGAGCGCGGGGCGACCCGCGCGGGGGGGCTGTGCTCGAGGCCGGAGGCGATGCGTGCAGCTGTTCCCGGGGTTGTGGGGGACCTCAGGTGATCCCACCTCTCCCCCCCCCCGGGTGTCCACGTGCTCCGGTTTGGCACAGAGCCTTCGTGACCCCAAAGGGATGCTGGGGCATCGCTGGAGTTGGTGCTGGCTGACGAGCGTGGGGTCAGCCACGTTCGGAACTGATACAGGAGGAGGGGGGTGTTCCAGGAGCAGGGCTCAGTCCTTCGCTAGCAGCAACAAGTTAACGCCTCTCGACCGAGGCCTGGCCCCTGTGCCTAACCGCCCTGAATGCAGCAGGAATTGGGAACCTAATTAGCGTACTTAGTCGAGGATTTGAGCTTTTCCCCATCTCCTGTCAGATGTGAAGTCGGATCTCTGTGTTTTCTCGGCTCCTTTCTGCCCCCACTTTGCATCTTGCTTGGACACCCATACAGCCCCCGCTGGCTGTTAGCAGGACAGCAAAGCGAGTGAGAGGCAAACCCTGGCACTCTGTGCCACGCTCCGGCAGCACAGCCGGCTTGGAATTATTTATGCTGCTTTATTGTGCATGAACAAAGTGGTTTGTAGGAACACGGGAAGCCTTCGTCACTGGAGACGTCCCAGCAGTGCCCGTGGTGGCTGTGTGCTCATACAAGGGGTGGTGCT
>PPHD01015069.1:0-16322 GCA_002909625.1 Bambusicola thoracicus | reverse complement strand
GCTCTGTCTCCCAACAGCCTGTAGAGCCCGGCACGTCAGAATCTCTTCTGAGATTACTCCTGCTCAAAAATGCATCATTTCCTGCATGGCCTATCGCGTGATAATTTCACTGAAGGGATGCTGAGGGAGGATTCCTGGCAACACCTAACGCTCCCCGCTTTGAAGGCCCGCACACTTCTCACACATGCTGACCAGCACAGTGGTTTTGTGTTTGGAGCCTGCATAAACCACATACAAGCAGCAAGTCCTGCCTGTGCTGGAGCAGCTTTTGCATCTGAAGATAAGCACACACACACACTGAGGGGAACTCACTTCCCAGGGCTGTCAGTCTGCCTGCCCAGGATTACGCCGCACTCGCTTGCATCAGTAGTTACTGGTGAGGACACCCTGGCCTTGCTGTTCCAGGAGCTGCACACCAGCACAGGGCGCACTCACACAATGTAATGAGCCCGAAGACACCACGAGATGCACAGCTCCACGTAGCTGTGCTTAATAACCACTGCTGCACGACTCATTAGCCCAAGCAGAGGGCGATGCTTGCGGTTAAACTGCCGCAATACCTCACTACCTTGTTTAGTAAATGACCCTCGATACCTCTACGCACAACTACATTGTGAAATGGAGTGAGAGAGCCAGCTGGTGTTATTTCCAACTCTGCCGCTGGAACAGCAACCTGTTACCCTTACACAGACATCAGCAGAGAGCTGAGCTTAAATAAAAGTCATGCAGGCACGCCAAAGGTCAAACCCTGTAATGTGGCAACGTGCAGATCTCCACCTCTCGGCAACAAGGGGACAAAGCGTGGTTCTGCTGTAGGTTCTCCTGTCAAACCCCCGCTCGGACCACCTTGCAATCAGTTCTTTCTTTCTGACTTCCGTGCTCGCCTACTGGTTTCCTTCACAGTCATCTCTGACACTTCCCTTGCACTTTTTTAGCTTTCAGATTTCCTCTGAGGACCCAGCGGCGTGAGCACAAGAACCATGTGCTCCCAAGTGCACGGGGAGCAGAGCTGGAGCTGTCGGGTCAGAGCCTGAGTCCTAGAAAGAAGTGCTAAAGCAACGCAACAAGTTAAACGGCATTTATAAGGGCTCCTTCCCAGCTAAATGATAAAAACCAACACCTGGAAATACCTGTATTCTTCAGTGTTCTGAGTGAGTGATTACGCAGACTCTTGAAAGGTTAATGTGTAACAAACCAACTGATAAACACAAACGTTTGTCCAACAAACTGATGGCAAAGCAAGATGCAAGCAGATGCCTCAAACCTGCAGGAAACAGCTGTCTGACTTCCGAGGATGTTTTCTGAATCTACTTCCACAGCCTTCGTGTAAGGCAGATATTATGCAGTACCAGAGCAGCAGAGAGACCACATTTTTTCCCCTCTCCCCCTCCACAGAAAGCTGCCCTGTTTGTGTGCCTGCCTTGTAATAAACAAGATGATAAATGAGACTTTGATGCCAAAGTAATCATTCTAAATCTGCTGTTCTGACCTCTAAGCCAAATTTTCTGCGTTACATGCCCGTGGCTCAGATTATACAGTCCATTTTTTTCCTGACAACTGAATTCTGTAGCATATGTATAGCTCTGCTCTACTGATTGCTCACTTCTACCATTTATATCTGAACATACATATAGCAGGAAATAAAGGGTGTAGGAAATTCGGCACCAGGAGGCATTGGTGCACCCACCCCTTCAGAGCCACTCAGCTTTCTGTGTCTGGGAAACCAAGGCACCATCTGGACACAGACCCAACTATGAACAAAATTAGAAATCCTCGCTAAACTGAAAACAGCGAGACGGCAGATATAAATATCTGGAGGACAATATGCTTTACCTTAATAGGTAATTTGGTGTATTTTATTTATCGGAGGGGAGATGTTCAGCGTTTCACCAGAGCACAGATCCTAGGACTGAAATCACTTCTCAAAGGCAGCCTGCGCTGGACGCCGTCCAAGACGAACTCCACTTGACCCTCAGCACACAGCCTAACGACTTACTTTTCAGATAGAAAGCAGAGTTTCCACATGTGCTGCTCAGGACGTGCTTTGCAGCCAGGCGGGCGACACTGTTCAGACAAATGTATATTTTTCTGGCAGTTAGAAAAATCTCATCGCGTTTACCACAGTGGCTTCATGGCACAGAGCGCTGAAGGCACTTCACCCATGATGGAAACCATTTCAATTTGTGCAGGGGGTGAGGGGGGATTCCTCACGGTGGGCTTGTTTCACAAATACAGGGCAGGTCAACGTGCCACCCCAGTCATCTGCACAGCAGCTGCAGTCCAATTCAACCTGGCTACGCCTTCACCAACACGGCAGGCCAGGCAGCAAGGCCTGCTGGCAAGAGAGGACATGTGAATGTGCCCATGGCTCCCCAGCACCTTGGGGGAGGATCTGGAGGCAGGGGCAGGGCAGGAGCACCCTGGTTTGTACTCATGTAAGTCTCAGTAAAGTTGCAGCATTCTAGTCACTGGTTTCAGATGTCACGGTGGGCAGAAACAGGCCGGCATCAAAGCTGAGGCACAGCAACAGCATTGATTGGTAGCGACATGCAGCCTGCTCCCTTCTGACATGGCAGGTGGGACAGACACTTTAGCGGGGTCCATTCTGACAGGACAAGGGGAAATGGTTTCGAACTAAAAGAGGGGAGAATTAGACTGGATGTGATGAAGAAATTTTTTACAGTAAAGGTGGTGAGGCACTGCCACAGGTTGCCCAGAGATGTGGTGGGCGCCCCATCCCTGGAGACACTTGAGGTCAGATGGACAGGGCTCTGAACACCTGATGGAGCTGTAGGTGTCCCTGCTCACTGCAGGGGAACTGGACTAGATGACCTCTACGGGTTCCTTCCAACTCAAATGATCGTGTGGCTGGGAAGGACTCACAGGAGATGCTAGCGGGCTGAGCCAAGCACTGAGCGCACAACAGGGCGACAGTGAGCGCAGAGGCCGGAAAGAAGGCAGCAGCACTCCCAGAAACGTGCAGCATTTCAAGTCCATTTCCTTTTCTCTTTTACCAACAAATCGCCTGGGAGCAGGGAGGGAAGGGGAGAAGTCATTTCCTTGATCTGCACAGTATGGCCTTTTTGTTACTGTGCGCCTGCCGGTGGCTGGACTGGGAAGGGAGGAAGCAAACACATCCCTGAAGGCACAGTGTGCAACCTGGAGAGTGGACACTCAGCGGATCTCTGGCAATCTGCAGCTCTCTGCATTGTGGCCGTTAGTTAAGAAGAGCTTTTTACCACAACATTCACAGGAGAAAAATATGTCCGTCCATCCCCTGCAGCAGACAACCGCCGCTGCCTGAGAGCACATGGAAAATGGCAGCAGATCTTGAGCACGGCTGGAAGGGACCCATAAGGACTGTGGAGACCAACTGCTGGCTCCACACAGGACCACCCAAAAATCAGACCACGGATGTTTCAGACCAGAGATGCTTCAGTCATTCCTGGATAAGCAGGAAACTCAGCTCTGCGCTGCTCAGCTCAGCTTCTTTCCATCTTTCCGGCCTTACCTGAAGCACAAAACATTTCATCCCGCACTGGAAAGCTCTGGAGAGGGCTGCCTTTCAGAACAAGCAGCGATTTTTTCAGCTCTCACCGACACACTTTGTTAGATATGGAAGAAAGCTATTTAACCAGAGAGAAAAAGAAGTGACCGCTACTACTTCTGCCATCACACATACCTCTGTAGGGCTCAGGACAATAACATCAGAAGGACGCAAAGCGTTTATTTCTAAAGCACCAGTCGCAATGCTGTAATTTGAGAAATGTAAGGCAGGTGGAACCTGCTGCTGGGTTATTTGTCACAGGAGATGTGCGAGGAAGGGCAGCTCGGAGCCTGCTGGGACACGAATGGAGAAAGGTCCCTGAAGCTGCAGCCAGGGATTCTTTCCTCAGATTTCAGGTCAGTTCATGAGAAAGGACAAAGGGACAAGCTGCTGCTGCTGAGCCTTTAGGGAAAATGCCATCCTGCACTAACACCCCTTTTCTTCTCAGTTTTCCTGCCTTCAGCCAGATGACAGCAAAGCACTGCGCTGACAGCATAGGTGAGGCAGGGCAGTCGGTGGCGGACAGCTGGGAAATGAGCTGCAGTTCAAGGTTCAAGCTACTATTAGAGAGCACACACATCTTTCTATATTTATTCCTGCTTTGCAGCTCCAAATAAAACACCAGGCCTTCCAGTCCTAATGAGTTTACACTTCGAAATACAACGCAGGAGGAAAAAAAACCACAAAAGCTCATCTTGGAAAACCAAACTGATACATACACGAGCACCAGATGGATTATGATTACTTTTACCGCTGCCACACATACAGCTACATCTCTAAATATATGCTACTAGCTCTAGGGTGAAACATAACAAAACTCAAAACCACCATCTTACAAACACGACTTGAAATAAGAAGCCTGGTTTCTCAACCCAGCTCCATAGCAAAACTCCTCTTACATTATTTCTTTCTTTTAAACGTGTGTTGTTTGGCAGCACGGGATGGCCAGCTAACAGCAAACTGGGCTGCCCACCACGCAGAGGTGAGCACTGACATGCAGAGAGCATCCTGCCAGCAGCTGGCTGCAAGCTGTCTAACGTGGTGGCACAACGGCCGTAAGGTCTGCCTGGACACCAGAAAGCCCCGAGTCCCAGTTAGGGCATACTTACTGCCACTTTGAAACAAAGCACTCGTATAAATAAGAAAATGTGGCTACAGTTGAGAGACAAAGGAATGAAAATAACCTCCCCACACACACCAGAAAGCAGAAGACAGGCACAATTCAAAATATCTTTCCTAAATGCCTTGCAAGGATCTATTCAAAAACAAACAGCGAGCACTGCCACAAAGGCACACAGCTGCAGCAGCCTCCAGCTGGCAGACAAATGAATAACCGCATCCTTCTGCTTTCCCCCTTACACCAGAAAAATATTCACCAGAGGAACCCACTCCAGGGCTCTGCTTGAGCGGCAGCAGCAGGAGGGGTTACTTACTGCAGGCTCCACAGGTGAAGCAGCCATCGTGGTAGAGGTTGCCCATGGCCTGGCAGGCCTGGTTGGCTCCGTACACTCCTTTGCTGCACTTCACGCAGGTTCCTGCAAGAGATGGAGGGCAAGAGAGGTCAGGAGCAGGACCAAAGAGCGCGATGGTTCACATGGGGCTTGGTGCTTCAATTGTGAGGGTCACCACAACTGCCCTGCACTACTCAGCTGAGGACCAGACACCGTGTAGGTGACATGGGTGTCATGAATCCTGAGAAATGCTGCCACTGAGGCCATCCAAACCGTATCCTCAGTCCCAGACTCCTCTCACAATGGGATGTGGACAGGAAGGAGTAGTGCTGGGGCTCCCAACACATCAGGCCATATGGGCAGGACAGCCTCCTGGAGATCTTTAGTCATGCTGCGGTTAGCAAAGCTTTGCTGCTGTGGGGTATCGCACGTTCCGCAGCAATCGGAAAGGTCTCGTCAGAGCTGGAGAGAAAACAACTGGGGAGCAGTACTGGAAATAACACCCACGCTGGCAGCCCAGGTTTGCTTTGCAGTCTCTTCCCACTGTCAGAGCTCTGCTCCGAGCCCTACTGTGCCCGGAGCCTGAGCCCACACCAACCAAAGCCTCCAGGGAGGTTGCAGAGGATGAGAAGTTGCTCTGTTTTGGCCACGTTGGACCTGAAGGCAAAGGCTGGGCTGGCTGCAGGCCCACCCCCACATGGGTTGGCAGGAGGTTTGTGGAACATGCTCTTTTCAAACTAAGCAGATTTCTCTCCGTTATCTATCGAAAGAAACACTTTAGGAAAGCAAATGTGATCAGCAATGAAAGATGAGATAAATCATGCAAGCATTACCACAAAAAAAGACAAGATAAGAAAAAGTTGGCTTTTCACACGCCTGTGTTCTCTCCCAGGCATGCAGGATCAGCTCCAGCCCGACAGTTGTGCAATGCCCTGACACAGAAGAGAAGACCAGCTCACGCAGCTCCCTTCTGACTGCAGCAACGCAGAGCTGCGAGCGGAAAAACTGCAGGTTGTGCTGTTTAAAACCTTCTTTCCATGATATCCACCACGTTTTCCAGAGAAAGGACGCACTGGAAGTGCCTGCATTTTTCCCCTCTCTGTGCCAGGGAGCAGCTGCTGCTTGTCCGTGTGCTTTGTGTATGAGTAGCAGTGAATTCCCTTCCGTCCATCCTGTGCCTGTCCTGTTGAGGCTGTGGAACGCAGGCAGTGGCTGTGTGCAGCCCAAGGGGAGAGATGGCATGGCCATATCCTGTGGCTGCCCAACATCTGCCATCCATACCCACCCCTCGGCTGCCCCTCTTTCACCTTCTGCTTAACCCTCCTGTCCACTATTTAGCCCTCCTGAGACATGGAAAATAAAGGCAAAGAATGAAAGGCCTTGGTTACTTCACCACACTTACATGAGTGTCAGTTGGAGCAGACAGTCCCTCAGTATCAGGCCTCCAGGATCATGTGGCACTATAGGGGAGGAACAAGAGGTTTCTCCCACAGTACTGGGGTGGTGAGCCTGGAGCACATGCACAGAGCCCAGAAATTCACACTCGAGTGCACCGGCAGAAAGGCAGCCGGATCTGGAAAGGGCACGGGATGCAAACTGCTGATTTCAGTCCAATTTCTGCTGGTCGGGCAGCTCAACCCAAGCAACAAAGAAGCCTCTGTTCCCTGTCACATCGGACGCGTCACGTGGAAGGCGATGAGCCCCCAGGGCACAGCGTCCCTGTGTCCATGGAGCCAGAGCCCATCACTGCCAGCAGCGAGCAGTACGGCCACTGGGAAAGGCTGCCAGACACCCAACCTGTTCGTCCGTCTGTCCGGGATGTCAGTCCCGGCCCCAGAGCTCAACAGGTGGACTGCTGCTATTCCCTGCCAAGCAACCTCATGTCCCATAGTGCTGGTTTCAAGGCCTGTGTGAAAGTGAGTGCCTGGAAGACAGGGCAGCCCGGCCCCCCTCATCACTCAGTACCGTCACTGACATCGTTACTCATAGCGATGAAGTACCCAAAGAACCACAAGGTTGATAAATGTAATTTTTTTGCCCTATCTTTGCGTGCAGTGCTGAACCTCAACTGCATGCAGTGCTGATGAACTACAAAATGCCACCAAGCTCCTCTGAGACATTTTAAGTACCTTACAGTGATGTGCAAGATGATGTGAACTTCAGTGCTAAATGAATAAGACTCCTTATGACTTTCAGTCCCCATTGCAACAGCATCCCGGCTGGGACATCTACTGATCTCTCTCTGACCTCCTTCATTTTTCCTTCCTTTTGCTGTAGACTTTTGCTTTACAAACCCAGCTGAGCTCCCACGAGGAGGGCTGCGGTGTGCTCCCAACACAATGCACAACACCAGCTCCACTGTGCACGCAGCTTCCAAGCAGAGCTGCCGCACTCGGGACTGATTCCACCTACTCGTACACGCTGGGGCTCCAGGTCTGCACAGGACTTCAGCTGCTCACTGACAGCTCTGCACCTACTGAAGGAAAGAAACCTGTGGATGTGTTGAGCGGATGGCTGCTGGATGCTGGGGGGGGCAGCCCATTGCTTTGCTACCAAAGGAGATGCGTGAGGTCTTGCTAACGTACCTGCAGCACATCAGCTCTGCTGTGAGCAATAAGGAAGGAAGTCAAAACTTAACACCTAACAAATGTTTATAACCAGAAAATTATTTCTAAGTGTTGTTTAAGAAAACCTCTCGGTAACACCGTGGATAGGCTTTATCAGATGGAGAGTTTCATCTCGCTGTACGAAGCGAGCGCTGGTCAAAGCACAGTGCTGCACGCTACAGCCCTAAAGGTATCCCTTCCTACCTGTGGCTGAAGGAACCCCAGTATGAGTGATTTCTGTCAGCTCTCTGGCAGTTGCAGCAGGCTGGGGGCAGGCAGGCACCTCTCCTTGCTGGATGCTCCCTGGAGTGCAGTGTGCGGGCTGTCCCAGCTGGCTCCCAGCAGCAGCCCCAGGATGAGGCTTTGTCTGCTCCTGAGGGACAAGGCAGTGATGGAAGGATTGCCCCCCACCCCTCAGGTGACACCCGAGGCTCCTTATGTCCTAAGTAAACTACGTCGGCACTTCAGAGCACACCTGGAGAACCCAGATTCCTTTAAAGGCACGCACAGCCTGCATTTCTCACATTACTAAAAAAGCAAACACCTTGGCTTTGTTTGCTTCTTTCCCTTCACTTATTATTCCTACTCTGAACAGACAGATGAGCTGCATACAGTCAGAAGGTGCTGACAGACAACCAGGCTCTCTGCTGCTCTTCAGCAGGGCATCCTGCCCACACTACGCCTTGTCCCTGCTTTATCCTGTTCTAGGATAAACCTTCATTTTCAGTGGTGAAGAAAAAAGCAGCTCCTTTACTACAGTCAGAACTGCTCACGATAAATATGTGATACAGGCAGCGATGGACCAACAGTCCTCCCACGCAGAGTTGAGGCCCCCACCTCCCTCTCTGCACACCTGCACAGCACCCCTCATCCTCTGGTCCCCTCCCCCTGCTCTTGCACACCAGGAGCCTCACAGAGCCTGCTGCCAGAGCCAAGAGGCCCGGCTGGGAGCCAGGATTACTGCTCCCTCACTGAAAACGTCCTGTGAGATAAAAGTCTCCCCTTGCTACCACCTGTTTTGTGACGGAAAAGTACAAATAAATCTAGCCTGCCCCTCCATCCACCTGCTTTCTCACCTCGTCCCCATGCACGTTCTGTAGCAGCTATGATCCCACTGGCTTACTGGCAATCAGCAAAATCCTCACATTTTTGCTTGCTGTCTCCCATGAGGTCTCTCTCCAAACCCGTGTGCTCTCACATGGCTCCTTGGAGCAGCACTGCAGGGAGGACCCATGAGCTTGGAGCAGCACGCTCCCAGCTCAGTGTGCAAAGCACCAGAGCGTGCCTCCAGGCTGCAGCGAGCCCAGTAACACAGCAGGGCACAGCACTTTCCTGCCAGATGACAGAAACCTATCTGCCTGCCACAATCTCAAGCCCTGAGATAAACAATCACAGCAAAGCCCCTCTGCAGGCGAGCGTACTGCTCGATGCCAAGAAACACACTTACTATGCAATTTGCAACTAAACGCTCAGCGAGCCTTCAGCTGCGCCCACCCTGCTGCTGAATCACAGGGCTGCAGGAGAAAGGAATGCTCACTTCAGCCATGACTTTTTGCCATCCCGTGGTACTAAACCAGTTTGGTAGGATGCTCCTCCAATATCCTCGCATGTAAGCGGTCTCTTTCCATCACAAAGTACCAGCACAAACCTGTTGGCCTGCACGAGCTTTCGGTCCACAAGTCAACTATTCCTCCCAGGTACTAGCAACCCACTCATCATTTGAGAGCAAGTAAGGACTGACATCTGGGGCACAGGGAATCTGCTGACTATGGGAAACCTTCCTATCCACAAAGCTTCTCTCTGAGGGATCCCTCAAGTGCGCAGTCAGCTCCTTCAGGGCCGTTCCAGCAGCAGTTCCCCTAACAGGTCGCACATCCAAGGACCACATGTGGGAGCCTCCAGGGCAAGTACTGCTGAGCCTGAGGGCCTGGTTGCCCCCATGGCCTCCCGTGGGCCCAGCGACATTCCTGCTCCACACAGCACATAGGTGTGATGCCATCCTGCTCCTTGGCAGGCTCCTTTCCATCCAAACGTGCACAGGTAACATACTTTGAGCACATGGAGAATGGTGAATATTGTGAGAGAAGACCCTCCTGAAGGGAAGAAAATCCCAGCCAGCAGTGGTGGACACTTCCAAAGGCACTGCTGCAGCTGGTGCTCAGCACCGTCCTCCCATGGCTGCTGCACTACCTGCGCTATGAAACTTAAGGATGAAGAAGAAAGCAACATTGAAATAAGAGTTTCCTGTACCTGCGATGAGTAATGGTTAAGTGAAAGAAACTGAAAAGGCATAACCCAACAGCAGCACTGTTGACACACAATGTGAAGGCGTGAACCTGCCACCACATACAGCAAGGAGCCACCTCACACCTAGGCACGCATCACATCCTGTCACAGCTGTGCTTACCGAAGTAGTCAGCCTTGGGCCGCGCATCCATCTCCTGCTCCAGGCGCTGAGTGAGTGCTTCCAGCTTCAGCTCAGCTGCAGACGGCCCCTGCTCTGGCTGCTGGAGGGTCTGGCAGGGCAACTTCACCTTGCCTACACCGCAGCCCTCCTGGTGCCCGCCGTCAGGATGGAGACCGCTCATACCCTCCTTGAAAGGTTGCTTTGGCGCATCTGAAGTCAATGGCCCACGTGCTGCTGCCAGGTGTGAGGCACCCAGCTCGGGGCCGCCGTTGGGCCGGTGGTTGTGGCCGTGGGCCACGAAATGACTGGAGGGACTGGGGTGGATGCCAGCTTGCTGGTAGTCCACGTTGGGGCCCCCAGGAGCGGAGCTGGGCGGGAAGGGCCGTGAGCCACCCTGGTACCACAGCTGGCCGCCATCTGTGGTTGGCCCATCCACACCGACTCGTGGCCCACAGGGCTCGGTGAGGCCCAAAAACCCTGGGCTGGGCTGCGCTGCAGAGCCTGAGAAGGAGGACCTGTGCTGCAGCGTGGCTGCTGGCGCCCCATCCGAGGGACCCACAGGGCCGCGCACCTGTGAGAAGGAGGAGGACCTCTGCCCGGCTGGCTTCAGCTCCTGGCCCTGGCTGCCCCTCCTGTCATCGCTGCCATTCTCCTGAGGGTCTCCGCGAGGCTCCGCTTCCCAGCCCCGCCGCCCAGCCTGGGAGCTGGGGGACTGAGGCTCTCCAGGCATGGGGAAGGCTCTGCAGGTGCCCGGCCTCCCGCTGCCAGGGCCCTCAGCTGCCACCTGGGGCAGGGGGCCGGCGGGTGAGCCCAGGGGCGGCTTGGTGCCACGAGGCGCGGGCAGGCCGGGCCGTGGCGCACCCAAACCCGCCCCACCATTGAGGGAAGCGGTGGCCATCAGCATCTCCTGCTGCTGCTGCTGTTGCTGCTGCTGGAGGTGGATCTTGGCCATCTTGGTGGCAAAGACCCGCCGGGTCTCCTCGAACTCTGGGTTGTTGCCGGCCGCTCTGTCCACCCGAAAGAGCCCGTCCTTGGAGGCCTCGTACATGTTGAGGTCCTCGATGAACTTGCTGGCCTCCAGGCCCAGGTCGTCGTACTTATCCATCCTGCCCTGCTCTCCGGCTGCCGCCACCACACGCTGGGGGCCGCCGGGGCCGCGCTGTGCCGGGCGGGCTGTCGGCCCGGCTCAAGTTTCTTTCTCCCCTCTTTCTCGTCCCTCTTCCCGCAGCGCAGAAGGCGCGGAGCCGGAGCTCTCGGCGGGCCGCGCTCGGCGGCGGCGGCAGAGCCACGGCGCGGCTCCGGCTGCCTCCCGCCGCTGCCAGTCCCGCCCGCCCCGCCGCGCCGGGGGCGGGGGTCGGGGCGGAGCCGGCGGGGCGGTCCCGCCGCGTTGCACAGCGGCCCGCGGGGGTTGCTGCTGGCGGAGCGAGGGGCGAGGCCGGGCCGGGGGTGTCGGTGCTGCCGGGATGGGGTAGGGCGGCGTGTGGGGAGCGGGCGGCCGCCCTGGTGTGGCTGAGGCTCCCGTCCAGGCACTTTTGGAGATCACCGAGGAGGAGAGCCCACGGCCTCTGGGCAGCCTGTGGCAGCGCTCCGTCCCCGGCACAGAGTGCCGCTCGGTGCTCAGAGGGAGCTCCGGTGCTCTGCTTTGTGCCCATGGCCTCTGGTCTCGGCGCTGGGCACCGCTGAACAGAGCCTGGCTCCATCCCCTGTGCAGCCTGCCCTCAGCGGGACAGGTGGGAATTCACACGGCTAACGGAGAGATTGTAACGATTTTGTGAAGGAGCAATGCAGAGAGAGGACTCAGGGACGGTGGCAAAATGCACACTGAAGGCGGTGTGGGAAGCGGTGGGTCTGTTTAGGGACAGCAGAAGACGTGAGGAAGGCACACAGAGGCCCACACGCAGATCCAGGCACCCAGCGCCTGCAGTCAGCCTGCTTGGCACAGGGTCTGCACAGCTGGAGCAGAAGGGTGCTGCTGCATTTGAAAAGTTCCCCAGTACCGCCAGGACTGCAAGGAGTACGAGCTTCTAGGAGGGGATGGGACCCCAAGGGTGGCATTGGGTGGATGGGGTGAGGACAAGCCCTCCCTCATCTCCTCTGCTCAGCACTGCCCAGCTGCGGGCACCCTGCTGCCCTCCAGGGCCGCACCAGCAGCGATAAGCAGAGCTGTGAGTGCCAAGGATAAGGCAGAGCTCTGAGCTGCCAGGGAAATAGTTTGCATTCCTGGAGCTGGAGGAATGCACTCACCGGCTGAGCCACCCTAATTTACTGAGGCACAGAGTGCCATCCTGACTTGCCGTGGCTGATGGACTAACCGAAGCCTGCGTGAGTCCCTGCTCCGGGCTCTGAGGGCTGCAGCACCCCTCAGTAAATCCACTGAAAGGTGCTGGCCTGGGTGCGTGTGCTCAGCCTTGTGACGCTTCCCCAGCACTCGGGAGATAGGGCCCAGATGTTATGGAATGCGCTGTGAATCAGGCTGTGACCAAACTGTGTTAGAAACCAAAAAATCCCCTCTCTTTCTAACAGCTCCTTTGCAAGAACTCTGCTTAGCAACAGGGACAGCTTGCCGGCCCTGACATAGCACACCCCTTCCACTGAGCTGCAGCCCCTCCAGGGAGGCACGTGTCGCCTGGTACAGCCACCTCAGCCCGAGCCGAGCTGCTGCTAAGCATTGGACTCACAGGAGCGAACCCAAGCAGCTGGCATTTTTATGATCAGTGTGTCTGTGGTCAGTGATTTTTGTGGAGGCAGGCAGCAGCACAGAGCTGGGCTGGGGCTGGGGAGCAGCAGTAAATCACTCTGGAGGCCTTCACTCCCTGCCGAGCTTCTAAGTGATGGATAGCACTGAGGCACAAGGGGAAAGCAATCCCATTCGTCAAACCGGCCCCTCTATCTGGCCTCTCTGAGCCTTGCTCTGCCCTGAGGAGGCTGAGGGAAGAAGCATCCCCACGCAGGGCTGTTTTGTGTTCCCTTTGCATAAAAGTCAGCAGCTGAAGTGTGAACTGTTGATGGCTTCGACCAGAAGCAGGTAAGGGCAGCTCTGAGAGTGGGGGTTGCTGGGCTGTGCTCTGTCCGCTGGGGCAGGGGATAAGGAGCCGAGGGCAGGACAGCCCCAGCAGGTACTCTGTGCTCAGCAGGTTTCATCTGGAGCCACCGGTGGCTGACAGCAAAAGTTACAGACTCTTGAGGGACTCCATCAAAACCAAGGAGCTGTGAGGTTAAGCCCACAGCGCAACTAAAGCCGGAGTCTCAGTGTGTGATCACCCTGGGAAGGAAACTGCCGGCTGCACTGAGCTTCAGGCAAGGAGGAGGCAGTGGCACAGCACTGCTCTGAGGGCAATGGAGCCAGCCCAGCACTGGATACTTCCCTCACTCTTTGCAGTGCAGAAACGAAGAACAAAGAGCAGTGTGAGGTTTTGTTTCCCTTATTTGGCATTGACTCATGGAAATCCTCAAGCAAAACCTAGAAGATGTCTGTTGGGGCAGTGCTTGCGCTCAGAGGAAGGGACCTGAAAAGCCACAGATGTGAGGCCAGGTTCCTCCATCCGGACAGCTGGGAAAGGAATCTCACTTGAGAGAATAAGAAAACACAACAGCAAGTCTATGGATGGCTGGGAGGAATCTGTGGTGGAGAGCCATGGAGAAGGGAATCATTCATCACCCTTGCACCTCTTCCCTCCTCCTCACCCAAGGATGCGCAGTGCACCAGGTGAAGGCAGGCTCCTATCCAGCACAGTGCAGACCCATCTCATGTCTGCCATTTTTTTTTCCTGCAGACCAAGCTGAGGCTCCTGAGAGCTTTAGGAAACAAAACCCCTTGGTGGGACAGAAGTATTTTAGAATGGAAGTATCGACTTTGGAATAGAAGTATCTATTTTCAGCTTTCAAAAACAAAGCAAGGAAGAATCTGTGACTTCGCTCAGATCAGGGCTTTTTCCGACTTTCTTTTGTAAGGGTCGTGCACGCATTTTCTGCTGCTACGTTTTATCTGTGAGCTAACATCTGGGGGATGTTTTACTGCCGGGCCCGCAGGAGCCCTCACCTCAGGGGGGAAGCAGCCTTCTTGCTGAGCTGCCGCGCTGACACCGCTGACCTTCGCAGCCATGCAAAGTACATTTCCTTCCTATGCCAAAGGATAAAATCAGCTGTGGGAAGAACAATGCATGCACAGACAGCTTGGAAAACCCTGCTGAAGACCTTCAGACACCGAACCATGAAGCTGCACTTGGCCTCGCTCCAGGCTCTGTACGCATGAGCACGCGCTGTGATTACGAGCTCCTGCGGACAGGAATCACAGCCAAGCAACTTACAGGCATTTGTTTTGGGGCCTGACGTGCCATGGTTTCGGTGAGTGTAAAGCAGCGAGGCACCTCTGAAGTTCTGTGTTCATGTTTATCCTNCAGTGGGATTCAGGCATAGGGATACTCCCAAGTGAACAGATTATTAACTTGAACTTTCTGTCAGAACAGAGGTGTAACGCTGCACTGCCTCACACACCCTGATGCTGCAATTAGATACCAGCCCAATTTGTCATAGTTCCTGTGAGCTTTANTAGTGGGGTTCAGGCATAGGGATACTCCCAAGTGAACAGATTATTAACTTGAACTTTCTGTCAGAACAGAGGTGTAACGCTGCACTGCCTCACACACCCTGATGCTGCAATTAGATACCAGCCCAATTTGTCATAGTTCCTGTGAGCTTTACAGCTCATGCCTATTAAGGAATGAAGGGGTTCACAACTGATGTCATAGTACAAGGCCAAAATGTATGTGATTACTTGAACTGATTTATTATAAATACAGTCCCTGGAAGAAAAGCCAGTGCTCATCTATTCCGTGTTAGTTCCCGTGGGCAAGGCTTATGGATTGCAGTGTATTTGCTCTTGCCATATAGTGCTGACCACTCGCAGCACAGCCACCCTCTGCCTGAAAGCACAGCGTGAAGGCAGGCAGCTTTGTCAGGAGGATGCCATGGGGAGAATGGCTCAGGCTGACACAGCATTGATCCCAGCGGGGTCTTTCTGTGTGGCAGTTGCTTCCCTCTCCTTGCAGTGGTATAGCCAGCTTTATCCCTCATGAAGGATGAGGTTGTTGGCTTACAAGTGTTGGATCTGTGGCTCCCTACAGTGGATGACCTTGGGTCAGGTGTGTTGTACTGGAAAGACAACACCGAGGGCTGCTGGGCAAGTATGCCTTGAGCCTTGGTAGCAAAAGAAGCAGCACTGTCCATTCCAACACAGCACTTTACCCTCTTCTGGGGAGAAAGAGAAAACAGATCTTTTTTTCCCCTCTTTTTTTTTCCTGTGGAAAGCCTCAGGCTCCTCCAGGGGGTGAGTGGCGGAGGCGAGGGGGTGGGATGGAAAGAGCTGGTGTCAGCAGGGGAGATGAGGCCAGGAGACCATGGGGCGGGAAGGCTGCTGCTGGGAACTTTGTCAGCGTGGAGAGGCCAAACCTCAGCCTCCACCTTCTGAAAACTCTGCCGGAATGCAGCTTTTTGGAGATGTTGTTCCCCCCCATGGCTGCCCCAGGGGCCTCTGCATTCCTCTGGGAGGCCTGCCCTGCCTGCCTCCTCTTGCTTCCCTCCAAATTTAACCCCCAAGGAGCTCAGGCCAGGAAGAGTTTATGCCACCCCCAGGACCCCACGACCTGGCACGGGGCCCTTCATGCCGAGTTGCTGCTGTGGGCTGAGCAGTGCTTCTCCACAGACACAGGGCTAAACCCCAAGGCAGGTGGAATTTGGGGCTGTTGAGGAGGTGCCCTGCCTGAGCAGCCACAGCTGCATCCTGCTGTGCCACATGTAGCCCAGCTGCTGGACAAGGAAAATGTCTGTGTGCCTGTTCTCACGTGGCAGAAAAGGGAGAAATCACATCACAGGGATAAAGCTGTCCCCTGCCAGGCACCTTGCCCCTGACCCAGCACAGCCCAAGGGGAGGATGAGGAGGCTGCGGTCCATCTGAGCGTGTGCATGCTGTCCTCAGAACAAGGGCAAGAACAGGGCCCGACTGATTTTTTGCTTCCATTACACTACCACTGCCTGTTACAGGGCACGCTCTCTGCAGTAAATTACACTAAGAGCCATTTAATTAGCACTAATGGCACAGAAGGGCCAGGGGCAGCCTAGGGACAGCTTTCTGGGGCTGTAAAGATGCTTCAAGCAGCGAGAGTAGTGCTGGGAAATCACCGAGAACCCAACAGGAGCCCAGGCAGAAGCAGATAAAGCAGACGCAGTGAGCAGAGGGTGTGCATGTGGTCTCCCTTTCCCCTCAGCCCACCCGGCCAAACGCTTGTTTTTGGTGGCTTCAGTTACACCTAGGT
>PPHD01015068.1:0-13582 GCA_002909625.1 Bambusicola thoracicus | reverse complement strand
TCCTTTTGATTAATATAAAGTGGACATCAATGCAAATTAGGTATAATTCATACTGCTCCCTTTTTATTCTCTGTTTAGGAGACAGGATTAGGAAACATGTTTATTCTGTTAGAATAAAGTAGAACAGAATAGTTGTAAGGGACCCTCAAGACCAGTCCAGAATCTTAGAATATTTTAAATATCCTGAATCCATAGATCCAATGTACAGTATNGGTATAATTCATACTGCTCCCTTTTTATTCTCTGTTTAGGAGACAGGATTAGGAAACATGTTTATTCTGTTAGAATAAAGTAGAACAGAATAGTTGTAAGGGACCCTCAAGACCAGTCCAGAATCTTAGAATATTTTAAATATCCTGAATCCATAGATCCAATGTACAGTATGTCTGTCCCACTAGGTTAGGTCCTACAATGAGTTGTTAGATGTTGTCATGTTTACATAAAAAGAGGTGTGGGGTTGCTGCAGATTATTATCAGAAACCGGATATGTGTTCTCTATAGAACTCCACATGCTACATGTTTCTACCTTTCTTTTTGATTTATTTATTTGCTTAAAAAATGTTCTACTCAAAGAAATTTTACCCCAAAGAAAGGGGGGAGAGAAGAGACAGAAAAGTATCTGTTACTATCCACCACAGTGTTTCAAAATTGCATGTTGATTTAGTAAGATTGGCTCAAATACAGTTTTAAAAACTGAAGATGCGTCTGAACTGTATCTGACATTCCCTATTCATACAGCACTTAAGACAAGGTTACTACCACCACGTTTGAACAAAATCCTGTTTTGTACTGACAGCATTCTCTTCACTAGAACACAGAAAATAACAATGTGCCATTCTAGCTGTACAGCTTTGTAAGCTTAATTGCTTTCTACCTTGCCTAATCATGAGCAATCAGTAGAATCAGTTATTCTAAAACCTGATTTGTCATATTTGCTATTCAGTTTTTTTACAGTCCCTAGAGTTTGTCTGTTGAATCATGCCCATCCTGTACCAGCTTCTGTGGTTGTGAGATTTTATTTTTTCCTGCATCCTCTAATCTATCAGAATGTGATAAATTCATAATTACGGGTTTTATCCCACTCCAGATGAGAAAGGAATGGAACTGATTCTGTTACTACTTGATCTTCTGCATCTCATAAGGCTTTCTTCTCTAACAGATAGGCCTTTCCAACAGTGTGGTGTTTTGGAAGAGTGTTGTGGTGGGCCATATCCCATATGAACTGGCTCTTTGTTCCAAAGAGGCTTTGGCAGAAAAATGTTTTAATTCTTTATGAAGGTGAGGTAATGATCTCAATAAAATAAAGCATTTCTGGGCCTGCACAGAGGAAGAGCTGTAAGTATCAAAAGATCTTTACAATCTAAGATAAAAGTTCCTAATGTGCCCAGGCAACAGCTAGAAGGATGATGAGGGAAAATAAATTGTTACTTCACGTTCAGGTTTCTCAGTTATGACTATATTCTTTCTCTTCTAGTTACCCAATTCTCTAACTGAACTGTTTATCTGCAGAGAACAAATTTGTTACTACATAGGGAAATAATGAGTATTTTTGACAACTGAAGACAATTTCTGGCAGTAATTCTGTGTTCCATTTCTGTGCAAGTTATCTTAAAAATTCTTGATTTCTCCTTTGGGGGTTAAATAATGAATTACTTTTTTATAGTATACATAATAAATTACTTAAAGCCACAGTAAATTGCTTTAAATACTTAGATTATATGCCTGTGCTCAGGAAATGGTGATTAAAAATAAGATGACATTATCACTTCTTTTGTAACTAGCGATGCCTCAGTTTTATTTTATACATCTACTTCTTCCCTAACTACAGCAAGCATCTTTCCAGAAGTCTCTCTGGTAACCTCTGTACATCTATATAAGGTAATGTCAGCTCTAACATGGAACACTACTTGCAGATCTTCAGAAGGCTTTTTTTATTGGTTTTTTTTTCAGGGTCCAATGATTCAAATCATAATTAGGCAGAAATATTACTGGGTTTTTGTTTTTTATTTAACTGGTTTGTAGCGAATAGGATGAAAAAATTCAATGCTTTGAAAAGATAACTATATACAGTTTCCTGTGAGTATGAAAATGAACTTTAATGTTATTTGGTCACTTGAGGTCCTGTAGATACCCTGTGTGTGGAATATAAACCAGTCTGACAAGAGTCCCCCTGATTTTAGTGAGACTGCACATGGAATGCTGAAGGAAAAAAGCAGTGTTTCTGTACAGTGTGAATCTGAGTAAATACCAGCTTTCCAAAATGATGACAGGTGCTTAACTATAATTACATAGATTTCTAATGCATTTTTTATCTGCTGTAAACCCTGGTGCAACATTTATATTTTTTTCAACTTATTGGGCTGAACCTTTCTCCTTTCAACAGTGTGATATCTTCAAATTTATCCTTTCTGCCTTGCTGATATCAATTCTGACCCAACAGCATCTTGCTGAATTGCATGAGGCCTTGCAAAGTAGCTTTTATGTTTTAAGGTACAACTACCATAATCTCTTAAGCTATCTGATAAAATTTTAATATCTGTGCCCCTCTTTTTAGAAGTCTGCCCAGGAAATATGCCTTGACAGCATCTTAGTTTGCTTACTTTTCCTGAGTCCCTATCTCTGCCATGTTTAATCTCTTATCTTCTTCCTCCAGTTTTCTTCCCTCTCCTCACTTCAACCTTTTCTCTCCATTCAACTAACTGGGGTTGAAGTCCAGCTTTGCCTTATCCTAATTATTGTGCAGACTATATTCTGTTATCTAAACATATTCTTTGTCTCCCAAAATGTCCCTGTACTTCATCATTAGATTCTCTCAGTGTCATCACTACTTGTGCTTTTCCTGTCTTGATTATTTGATTATTGATGACAGGAAGGATGAGCTGCAGTTTATTAGATTTACTCTGTGGGTCATGTTGTTGCTAGGTGATACCCCCTAGCCACTGCTATAAATACTTAATCTTGAGATTAAATTTCCTTGTTACTTTCATTTAAGTAGTGTAAGGCACCTGGACTTTGGTGATTTAAAGTGCGTTATAAAACTATTTGGATTAAGGGAGAGTTCTGATTGGCTGCTATATTAATATTGAGGAGTGGATTAATTTTATGAAAGTACAAATTTGAGCACTGCTGTTCAGCATTTCAAACTGCTAACCTTCACCAACTTCAACAGATCAACGTATTTGGTGCATTTTTTTCAGAATAGAACTGTTAAGGGGGAATAAGGCACTCCTTATCTTACCCTGCTGTTTATTATTTATTAGACTAAAATTAACTTCATTATATTAATTAACCAGTGCATAATCTCAAGTATGTACGCACTCATGGTATGTAACTGAGTGTATTGTGGTATTTCTGAGGGTGTTTACATGGACTCATAGTCATTTCAGTCTCTGAAATATTTTGGAATTAGGAAGCAAGTTATCCATCTTAAATCAAGACTTTACCAGATACTGAATTCAGAAAGAAAAACTGCAAACATTGATGTAAGCTAGGCTAAAAAGAAAGATGAGTAAACAATGATTTTTCTGTTGCTTCATTATTTGTAGATTTTAAACTTCAACCAAGCAATATGGGAGGCTATACATTTTATATTATTTATTAGTTATAGCTCAATTATTCTCTTTAACCATTTCATCTGTTAATTCCTTGTAGCAGACTGGCTGGAACTTAAGTAGCTCTTTTTTTATATGCTGTTAGGTTGTATCAGCCTTTTAAAGATAACCGTTCGGCACATTCATTCTCCTTTCTGTCATCAGCAGGAAATCCTGGGCTATTTCTTTCTTGATCTTTTTTGTCATTCTTTCTTTGACATTTATTTCCTGCAGCTTTCTGTTCTTCTCTGCAGCTTTACCCTGTTCTTCAGGGTAGAAAACATATCCTGTTTAGAGAAGAAAATAGAAGGCAGAGTATGAATATGTAATATAATACAAAAATTCTTTCTACCATTCAAAAATAACTGATATTTTGAAGTAAAAAAGAGAGTAGGAAATTGAAATCTGCAGAAAGTTTTCTTTTGTACTTGCTTTCCAATATATTTTCTGCTTACGGAGGTCACACTGTCGCCTAATATTGCCAAAGCTAGCTAATACAAATAATTAAGTCTCCAGTTTCCTCACTGTCTGGAAAACTGATAACTGGAAGGATATTTGTGGAGCTCTTACCAAAGCAGTCAATCATAGTCTGGGACCATTACTTACAAATCCATCACAAATGTTTCAACTATTTTTGTTTTAATTGGGGCAGCTTAACTGATACTATCTTTTAGTCTTGAAGAAATGTCATGGCTGAGAAAATGATACTCAACTGCACTGAGACCTCAAACTCAAAATTAGATTCTAAAATAAGATTTGGAATACTTGAATCCAAGACAGAAGTATTGTCACAATACTTTTGCGACGTATTTAGACTGAAAAGACTGATAGCACTGTTCTGATTTTAATGACCTACTAAATGAAAATTTCTCAGTTTCTTTGCTGCTACTGAAATATGATTTGTCTGTAGCTGTATTCCTGGAATTCTTTAGAATATATGGATGGACTGGGTGATTCTGTGGGTCTTTTCCAACCTTGGTGATTCTATGATTCTATATTCTATTTTGTTTCTAAAATATCTGAAAAGTGTTTGTATTTCAGATTGCTTCCAATTATGTAATTACAGTTGATTGGAGGAAATGAATGTAAACATGTCAAATATGAAAATGATTCTGTGGAAAAGCAAATAAAACTATTCTCCAAAATTCAACTCTGATTGAAAAACTGTGGGTCTGGAAATAAATTATTTCAACTATCTTGATCCCAACAGATTAAAAATTAAGTGACATAGCTAGAGTTTTCATCTTGGAATTTTTCAGTTTTCTCCCAGTTCATATCTTGATTGTGGTGAAATTCTAGATAGTACTTTCAAACTGAATGTTCATTTCGACACAGTTATCAAAGCCAATTGTTAGGAAATTGAAAATTTTCATGTATCTGTTTTTCTCTCAACAATTCAGTTGTTACAGACAAGTATTCAGGGTCAATTTTATCACTGAAATTAACTTCAAGGATATTTTTATTCGGAAGAAAAATACATAATTCACTTGCTTTCAATGAGGGTTTTCTTGTGTGTGATATTGCTTCAATCTTCTCTAGGATCCATTGTGTAGAAACACAAATCTGCACTCTACGTTTTGACTTTTTTGTTACTTTAGTTCCTCATATTTTTTTTCCAGTAAACTATCATCCTGAAATAGCTTCCACTTTCTTTTTTATCTGATATTTTTATTATTTTTCCTTTGTTTTCTTCCCTTATTGTCTTCTTTCAGGCATAGCAGTTCAAACCAGAGGATTTTTTTTACCATGCAAGTTTAATACACTGTTATCAGCCTATTTGTGCATGGAAAATAAAATGACACTTTTTCTTACCTCAGACAATACCTTGACAAATTATTGTCTCAAATTCATGGTGACGTTTTTATTTGCTTCAGTACACTGAGTTCACTGGCCTCAAATATTCATCTATACAATGTTATGTTTTTCTTAACTAGCATTTTTATTTTATTTAAAAATCTTTAATTTCTAACTGAAATTAAGAGGCTTCTTCATATTGTTTCTTCATATTGTTAATTGATCTTGATTTGAGTTTTTTTTGTTGATTCTTTTTTCTTGATTATTTTCAATGAGGAAGAAACATTTTACATAAGGCTTTGCTTTTTAGGTTAAATATTTGTTTCATAACTCTGTCAGTATAGAGTAAAATAAACACATTTGAAGATTTGAAGGACTGGTATCACTTGATACACAAAAGCGAAGCGAGACACACTTACCTTTTATTCTAAAAAGTTACATCTGTTATTTCTCTCAGACCCCCCTCTTCCAATCTGTATTTCCCCTTGACTTTGTCCTCTATTGTTGCTCACTTCACTTAAGGGCTTTTGAAATGTTACCAAAATATCCAGTTTACTGAACACATTAATAGAAATATTGTATAAGTAGTATTCTTACCTTGTAGAGAACTTTGAGAAAAAGAGGAAGATCTTGGGGAAAAACATGTTGTGGCTGTCTAAGGGTTGCGTAAGACCTGCAGAGACAAAATCAAATCCGACCATTTTAATGGGCTACACTAGGGCAAAAATCCTGATGCATTTACAATGGAAACAATCTGTACGTATAGTTACTGTGAAAATTTTTACATACAAGGAATAGCTGAGGTGCCTTGGTTTCAGCCCAAGGAAGAGCTGACTGAAAGGAAGCGTCATGGCAATCTACAACTTCCTCACAGAGGAATGGAGTGGCAGCACTGATCTCTGCTCTCTGGTGTCAGTGACAGGGCCAGAGGAATGGCATGGAGCTGTGTCAGGGGTGGATCAGGTTGGGTGTTAGGAAAAGATTCTTCATCAAACAGTGGTGGGCATGAAACAGGATCCTCAGGGTAGTGGTGACTGCACCAAGATGCCAGAGTACAAGAAGCATTTGAACAATGCTCTCAGACATAAGATTTGAATTTCGTCTAGTGTGGAGCTGGGAGTCAGACTTGATCCTAATGAATAAAGTCTTAAATGTTCAAATAAGAAACATGGTAGAACTATTTAACACTGGTAGTATTTCATCTTTGGAAAAACTTACCAAAAGAGATACTGAATTTCCTACATCTTTAAGTTTCTATACATTTGTATGTCATGTACCTTGTAATTCAATGTGATTTATTAGTCCCAGTAGGGAATATTGACGGCTCTGTCTTGAATCATCAGGGAAAATAATCTATTCATCATAAATATGCATACATATATATATATAGAGTGAGAAGAAAGCTTTAAAAAGTACTACATCATAATAGACAGTAGTTAATGCGACAACAAAACTAAGAAAAATGCAAACCCAACTGCAATTTAAAATAAATAAACTAATTAACAAAAACAAAAGAAAATGAATAAATCAAATGTGATAAGGCAAAACTGTAACAAAAGTTAGATCCATTGCACACTGTTTGATATTTTGTCAGGGATTAGATTCCACAGTACTAGACACTGAAAAATTAACAGAAAAAAGTAACACAAGCATAGAACCAGATGGCTTGTATGCTAAACCACCAACAAAACACAACTGTGGAAAAAAGTGTACAGAGAAAGAAAAGGTTATAGTCCAGGCCAGAATGCATGTATAAATTAGATATGACTGTGACTTAACAGCCATATGTGGTCACTGACCAACGGTGACAGAGAGCAATTATTGAGAGGAATATTTTGTTAAATATTTTCTCTTACGTTTAAAACCTGTTTAGTTTTCTCTATATCCCATGGCATGCAAAAAAATGAAATTTCATTGTCATTTCTATTAATCATTTTAAGGTTTAAAAATGTAAATTAACATTCACAAATTAAAGAATGGCTTTGATTTCAACCAGCAGATAAGCCTCTGAGGCTTATGAAATCCAGTGATTTCAGCATTTACCTGCTTAATCAGTTTGTATACTGGCTAGGTAGACTACTATTCTGTTGAAATGTTTTACTAATAAGCAGCAATAGAACTTTCCTTTATAGAACTGTAGAAAACTCTAAGAATTTCTTATTCCTATATTCCTCATGCTTATTGTAATGTATCAGGATGATTCCACAGGTTATGTACAAAACTAATGAGTACAGGAAGAATGCACGAGGCCTCTGAAATGTTGGCACTGTAACTATGTACAGTCATTGAATTTTATAGCTTGGAAGGATAAAGTATTGTTTAAATCAATACTGTTATCTTAAATAATAATACAAATGTGATGCACTTACTTCACATACCAGAATACATTATATATAAAGTACATGACACTTTTCATATATTTAAGGCACCATGGAAAATATTTGAAGACATGATTAAAATTTTATTTTAACAATCATTTCATCATATAACAGAAATACTGAAAACTGCTTAGTGTTCAGAATTACACTTTAAAAAATCATGTAATTAAAATATTTATCACTTTTTTTAGAGACACAAGCATCGATATTTAAATTTTCAGTTTAGATTAAAACTTTCTTATAGTGTATTTGTGGAAAACAGTCATAGTTCTATTAAATCCTTATCCTTCTACTTACAAAATCACTATTTCTTTATCTTGGGAAGCTTAGCATGCTTTGTTTTTATTTTGAAAGGATATCCAGGCCAAGGAGCTATTCAAATTCACATTTCTTTTCTACACAATCCTTCCTTACATAACATCAACAGTTATGTTAACACCAGGTAGTGGCGTATGTCTTTTAAAGGAATACTTCACTGATTCTTTGTAGGGAGTAATTTTAGGAAAGCAAAAAAAAAAAAGTGTTTTATGGTAAATCTTCCTAAATTGTGAGGTAGTGATTTTTCTTGTTTTTTATTTTAATCTATTGAAACAGCATTTTAATAAAATCCAACTAAAATGATATATTTAGTAACCAGAAAAGTGTATGTATGGTGAAGCAATCTCATTCTTAATCCTTGCTCTTCAGGTAGTGTCTTCAATCTACTTTTTTGCTTCGCTTTTATCTTTCCCTTTTCAAGAAGGGATAGACAACATGAAATAAAAGGTTTTCCTTTCTTCCTTAACACATGCATTTTCACATCCACTCAGATTAGCCAACAATCAAAAGAACAAGTAAGTGTCAAACTGCTGAGGAAATTATAATAGAATCATAAACATATGAAAGTTGATACACGTTCTCACTCTTCCTTCTCTGAAAATCTCTTTGAGAACTTACATTCTATGTCACCTCTTTGACATGAACTACTATAATGTTATAATGATCCACAGAAAAGACACTGCTACAGAAATTATAATAGATTTAAATATGACCTTGTTTTAGAAAAACAATTAAAAAAAAAAAAACAAATTGAAAGTATGTTGTCCATTGCTTACTATAGTTTAAAGATTAAAATATATATATTTCTTATCTTTTGCATTTTAAGTGGTGTTATTAACATCTCTTGGACAACCTGAATGGATAAGGTAGGGTGGATTTGTCTTAAATTCATTTTCTTCCCCAACTTATTCTAATACAAACATCTTTAAGAATTTTGTGTAAGCACTTCAAAAATTTAAACACAGCCTTAAGAGAGGATGTGTAATGTTCAGCTAACTGAACTAGAGAATAGTTTCTGTACGTATCTCAAAGCTGTGTCTTTGTTGTGATTGCATCCACCTACAAAAGAAAGAGTGACTCAAAATCAGGAATAAGAAAAAAGAAATACCTTAATAAAGGAAAGTACTTTCAGAAAGTACTGAGTCAACATTTTTGTTCTAGAAAGTTTTACGTTCAGTGAATAATTGGAGCTGTACTTTCACTATATGAAATACATCATATTTCAATGTATTTAATCACTCTGATATAGTAATAATTAGATAATCTGATTTCAGTCTTAAACTTTTATGTTTCTCTCAGCAAGAGGAATAAACACATTGCTGAACAGCATAAATTAAAATGAGACTAAAAGTGCAGTTTCCAAGGTTTCATAAACTAACGGTGTATCTAAAGAAGCTGTAGTTTTGATGACTATTTGAATATATACTTTCAAATAAGAATACCAACAAGCATTTTTTTTTTTTTTAGACAATAAAGTCTTTTGAAATCAGTTTTACTAACCTGAAGGCTGCACATATCCTGAAAGATGTTTTTATGAAAATTACATTAAAGAGGAGCTTGTGTTTCAAGAAAATTACAATTTGACCACAAATTAGTGACTGGCTACCTTTACATTTGACTAAATCAAATTTGAAGCTTATTATCCTTAAATGAGAAGTTCTTGGCATTACTACCTGTGCAAAGGGGAAGAAAATAAATATCCTAAAATTATCCTGTTTAATTTTCCAATACATTTTTTAATATATTTTTCTATGCATGTTGTGAATGAGCATGATTTCAGACATGAATTCAAAGTGTAACAACTCACAACACTATATTCAGTGATTTCATATGCATATTAAACACAGTTATAGATAGCAAAACCAAAAGCTCAAAGTAAGAAAAGATTCATAAAATGAGGCAAATTGTCAACACATTTACCAACTTGAACTAGTCCAAAAGTAAGCTAGCAAGATGACCAGGGCTTGAAGAAGTGTGGCTGAGAGTCAGGCTTGTTTAACCTTAAGAAGAAATGGCTCTGGGAGACATAGCAACCCCTCAGCAACTCTGGGGAGGTCATCAATCATAGAACCATAGAATTACTGAGGTTGGAAAGGACCTCAAAGATCATCAAGTCCAACTGCAGCCTAACCATAGTACCCTAACTCTAACAGCCCTCTGCTAAATCATATCTCTGAACACCACACTCAAACGGCCCTTAAAAGCATCCAGGGACGATGACTCAACCACCTCCCTGGGGAGCCTATTCCAGTGCTTAACCACCCTTTGTGTAAAGAAGTGTTTCCTAACATCCAACCTAAACTTGCCTTGGCGCAACTTCATCAAGAGGATGAAGTTAAACTTTTCACAACAATGCATGGCAGGCATATAACACACAAGTTAAAGTCAATGTAATTCAGAGGGATATAAATTGAAAAAAAGCTGTGAGGATAAGTAGTATTTGAGTTGATTTCAAATCACTGTTGATTTCTCTTCTCCTAGGGTTTCAAGTCCTAGAGGAAGTTGGAAATATGATCTCAAGTCTTTGTTAACACTGCTTAGAGTAGAGGATTGGATTAGAGAGATATACCAGGTTACCTTTTGAACTCTTTACCACAAACTTTCTGCATGACAGCCTGTTGCACTTAGAACATAATTGACATTGTAATTATCTTTTTTATCAAAGTCATTTATGTGGTAGATGACTCTCTTTTAAGAATATTTAATGTTTTCTAATCTTCTTAGTGCATGTATATATTTTAGATTGCCTTTTTCCTGGGTATGTAAGCTTCCTGCAAGATTAATTTCATTTAGCTGTGTCATACTAACATCTGATTACCCTTTTCCATTGGTTTTACACTACTGCACTAAAAAATTTTAAATGAAGTCCCTCTTAGTACAAAGGGTTTTTGGCATATCTGGTCACCACTGATGGTAATTCACTGCCTCCTTTGGAAACATGCCATACAAGCATATTCCTTCTGTAAATAGAAAAATGGGAAATATTTCTTGAGAGTCAAAATGATGGAGTTAAAAAAAAATCATGATTAGCTGCAAATATTTGTGTTGTTTTGTGATAGGACTGACTGTTCAGTGAGGCAGGATTGAAAACAGTGTACGTTGTCAAAAACAGCTGCTACATTAAGACTGAAGGAAACTATCTGATTCTACACAATTAAGAGAACTTACATGTCAGGTTCATGGCAATGAAACAGAGAGAATGTGAAGTATTACAAGCAAAAGGAAGCAGGAGACCCACAATACTTATGCTGTTCTATAAATCCATGGTACATTCACAACCTGAGCGCCTCATTCCTTTCTAATCATACTATCTGAGAAAGGTTCTGTCTGCAAAGTACAAGGAGAGATGAAAGGGACAATCAAGGACACGAAACCATTTTCACATGAGACAAGACTTAATTAACTAGGACCCTTCAGCCTGCAAAGCAGACAGTAAGCGATAGATCTAGAAGAGTTGCATTGCATTGTGAAGAGCATGAAGAAATTGGTTAAGGAACAATTACTCACTCTCAGAGTCCAGGAAATAGGAACATCCAATGAAATTATCAGGCAAAAGGAAGTCCATTTCCACACAGATTATTATTAAATTATGACTCTCATTACTATAAAGTACTGTAGAGATCAAAACTATAAGCAGGTTTACTATGTACTTTGGTAACTTGACAGAAAGCTTATCAAGCTCTATAAAATACGAGGATGATGACTTAACCTTTCAGTCAGAAAAAATGGCATCTGTATCATCACTCCTTTGTCTTTATGCTTGTTCTTCAATTGCATTCTTGCTTAAATATTTCTATTTAAAGACTTCATTCTCTTTGGTTATTTCCTTTCAAAAAACTCACTATTGTCAGTTCAGCTCTGGAAAACTTACCCTTTGCTAGGTATTGTTACTTTGTTGGTTGAGCTTTATGCCACTTAATCTATTTAAAACATTTTAAGTCATTTTAATATTGATTTTGTGTATTGGTTATAGACAACTCATTACATTCAACCCTTTCTCATTTCAGTACTCTAGCTATTAAAATCATGAGGGCAAAAGAGAAAAATTATTGGTGATCTGCAGTTCACTAAATCCAATAGTGCAAAAACTAGGAAACAACTGATGGAACAAGCAGGAAGCAGTCTGGCTTTTAGGAACAAAATGACTTCATTTTCAGCTTTTTATCTTATTTTGGATCACATGTAACAAAAAAATTTTTCAAGTAACAGAAAAACAGATGTCAAGACTTTGTAGTTGTCCAGTGTAAATGTTTTTCTTAATGTTTCATGGCTAACACTCAAGAGCGAAATTAACAGGTTTTTCTGTTGTCTACTTGTGGATTTACATGCATTAACACCTTGTGAAAGTGAGCATGTAATTTTCTGTCACACAGAAAAATATACATCACCAAGCATTTGACAACAGATTGAACCTGTAGTCATGTTTAACTGAGTGAGGCTAACACTGGTGTTTCTGCATGCTTTTGTCAATACTGAGGTCTGAGTTGTTATAATGCTATACTGGAAAATGTATGTATTAACAATAACCAATAGGTAATAACAGGTACGTGATAAAAACATAGAATTACAGGATAATCTAGTTTGGAAAGGGCCTCAGGAGGTCTCAAGTCCAACCCTGCTCAGAGCAGGACCAGTTGTAGGTCACAACAAGTTGCTTAGTTGGATTTTGAGATCCCCAAGTCTTGAGAATGAAATACCTCCCTTATGAGACTATTCCACATCTGAACTGTCTCCGTGGAGAGAAGACAGCTCTTCTTGTACCCAACCTGATCCTCTTCTTTTAGCTGTTGTATTCTTTTTTTTTTTTTCTTACCTGGTGATATATATTAATGTGAACTGGAGAATCAGAATAACAGAATGTCAGAACTGTAGAAGTTTGAAGCGACATCCAGAGATCTCGTCCAACCTCCTGCTAAAGCAGGTTCCCTAGAGTAGAATATACAGGAAAGCTTCCAGGTAGGTTTCGATTATCTCCAGAGGAGGATACTCCACAACCTCCCTAGGGAGCCTATTCCAGTGCTCTGTCACCCTCAAAGTCAACATTTTCCTCATGTTCATGTGGAACATCCTATGTTCCTGTTTGTGCCCATTATTCAGTTGATAGGGACTGCTGAAAAGAGCCTGGTTCCATCAACTTTACTCCTGAACTTTAGGTATTTGTAAGCACATATAAGATTTCCCTCTTAGTCTCCTTTTCTCATGAGGGAAATGCTGCAGGCCCTAATCATAGAATCACAGAATCACAGAATTATCAAGGTTGGAAAAGACCTAAAAGATCATCCAGTCCAACCATCACCAATACTCCCCAGCTAAATCATATCACTCAACACAACATCCAAACGTTTCTTGAACACCCCCATGTTCGGTGACTCCACCACCTCCTTGGGCAGTGCATTCCAGTGCCTGACTACCCTTTCCGAGAAGTAATATTTCCTAATGTCCAGCCTGAATCTCCCCTGGCGCAGTTTGAAACCATTGCCTCTAGTTCTGTCACTGTCTACA
>PPHD01015067.1:0-16323 GCA_002909625.1 Bambusicola thoracicus | reverse complement strand
TTTTCCCTTTTTCATTTGTTAATTTATTGGCTGAGTGAAAGCACTTTCACAAGGACTGTTTCATATGTTCATTGGTTGAGGATGTCAACAGTGAAAGAGAGATTTGCATTAAAAAAGTATATAAAATAATGTATTCTCATGTATTTTTTTCAAACGCTCAAAATAGAATCACACTCTATCATGAATGTTGAGTTAAATAATAGTGTATATTTAATATGTTACTTAATTAAGTAGCTCAATTTATCTTGTGCCTTTATGATTGTACAGATAACTATTCACTTGAAGAAGTAATTGGTCTGTGCTATTTTGTAATGAAGGAGGGACGATTTCCATTCTTCTGTAACTATTTGAAGATGTAGTAAAAAAAATACTGTATTACGACTTCAATACTAAGTGTTAAAGAAACAGTTTCTAATGCTGAATGTCTGTGCATTCAGCAATACAGAGGTACATATAAGAACATACAAAAAATATATCTTTTGAAGTAGGACAAATTTCTGGACAGAAAATGTTGCACTAACATTTATTTCCTAATATCGAATATATAAACATCATTCAGAAGTCTGGAAATTAAAGAGGAGAAATACAGAAATCTCATTCTTCAATACTGTGGTGTCCTGCTTTCACGATATTTATTCTCCAAGTGTGATTTTTTTCTAATGTTATAATTAAAACATATATTCATGAAACTGAGGTTTTATTAAATTGAGAATATGGTAATACACAATCTTTTTAAGTACATTCATCATACCATTTTTGCATATAATCTTGTTTTTGTCAGGTCCATAGATTAAATCTGTTTCAGCTGTGAACAGAAACATCTCAGCATCTAAAATATATTTTTGTGGAGGGGAAAAAAAAAAAGAAAGAAAAAAAAAGTGGGTGGGGGGAAGAAGACAGAACAAATGCCAAAAGCAAAACACAGGAGTTTGTTAAATTAACATTCTGTAAGCACTCACAGTCATTTTCATTTATTTTCCTTGAAATCTTAATGATTCTACAGTCTCATATACACCTTGGTAAGTATTATAGAAAAATAAGCTAAATATTAAAAATAATATTTTAAAATACACATTAAAAGGTTAATATATTAATATTTATAACATTTTTTAGAAGTCTCAAATTCATGAAAAATAATATAGTATCACATTGCCTAAGAAAAAGGAAGAAATGCTTTGGAGTGTGTATATGTAAATAAGTTTCCATTGGCTTACTAAAATAATCTTTAGAATTTATCTCAAAAACAGTGGAATTAATGTGTAGAAATCACTCTCAAGACAGAAGATTCTAATTGCAGAATATTCCCATGACAACCCAAGATGTTGTTTCTGTGTTTTCTATCCTTCCCAGCAGCCACGAGAGGGCACTCTGCTGTTGTAACTCGATGCAACACTTACAGTTTATAACTGCGCTTTTACGAGTAGTATTAAACTATTTTTCCATTTCCAAGAAAGGAAAATAACCACTTATTATAATGAAATGATGAAATTACGGAACCAAAATCCTTAATGTGTGTCTATACTTTCACAACTTTATTCACTCAGTCAATGTCAATCAACGTATCTCTATTGTCAATGTAGTACTGACACAGTCACAAACACGTTTTCTTCTGCTGAGTGCATGTGATACAACTAAAAAGACAACCGAGGAGATGTATTTATTTATTTATCTATCTATCTATTTATTTACTTATTTATTAGGGAGAGATTGAACTCTGGGTCAGCATTAAACAGAAGAAGGATTCACTCTTCCTGAGTCTTGTTGAAATGGAATATTACTCTATTATATTTCATGTATTACTAGTATTACTTATATTGCCTTTTGTAGCATATGAGAATGGAGACTACACTGAAGGAAGATGGTGCAATCATACCTCCAAAAAAATGTCATTTTTGCTGTCAGACATAATGTGACTACAAAATGCTATACAGACATCAGCTAGTTGTAGGTCACACTCCTAGTACTCCCCAAAACATCTGCAGTTCTGCAGCTGTTCTATTAGTCATTTCAAATATGATATGTAGCTAACCAAACATGACACATTTTTTAATATATGTTTTCTGCTGTACGTAATAAGTAAGGAGTGTTAACAAAAGTTTATAGGTATATCTCTAAGTTAGACACAGAAGGCTGCTTTGTTTTCCATTATGGTAGACTATACGTGTCTTTAGACTGCACAAGACTAATCTACCTAGGTTACCAGGTATGATTTTTGGGAAAAAAAGGCTGTCCAGGAAAAGCATGAGGCACACCTCTTTGTGCCAATGCACCTGTAAGTGTTACTCCTTTTCAGAATCATGGAACGCTTTTCCCTGGGAGCTACATCACAGAGAGCGAACAGATGCTGGTGTCTTCCAAGTCTCCAGCCTTCATTTTCTTGCCAGTCTCCATCTGGATGGCTTTTGTCCACACTTTATCATCATGCTCTTATCAAGCAAGCTCTGCCCCATACTGAGTCCTGGTGTATGGTGTACAACTGGAAGTTGAATAGCATTCACTCTGTGTTTGTGGTTTATCTATGGCATATTTTAGATGTTTACCACCTTTGCATCAAACTTCAGTTTGGAGATTCAAGGCTGTGGGTAGGTTTTCCCCATGGAGTCATTCTCTCTGGAGACCTTCCAAGATACTTTCCACACCAACTAAGGCTCTGGTGTTAGTGGATCTGCTTTTTCAACCTTTAATTGCTTAAAGTTCAATCTTGAGTTACATTCCTCAACAGGGCAGACTAGGTTCTTCAAGCAAGAGTTTCTGGCACAAATTTTTAGAATAGCACCCTATGGAGATCAGATGTGTAAAACATCTGTATGTAAGGGACTCTGTAAAACAGTGACAACCAACCAAGAATCATGCATTTGATAACATAACCGGTGTTTTCTATGTGACATCAGCACATCAGTGATTATTATTTGAGAATGTTATTTGAGACCTCAAGTGTTTACAGGCTACTGAAACAAAAGTATGATACCTTCGCATAGCTCCCACAATGTTGTAACCCTCCTGTTCATTGCATGAAAAGAGAAAAAGGTACTGGGATTTTCATTGTCATAATAGTTTTATACCTGTAATCAATTTAATTGTAAGAAAAAGAATTAAAAGCACACTCAGTCAAAAATGGAGGTATCCATCCCCTGACTCTACCACAGTCATTGCAGATGTGCATAAGACTACTATTTTTGTAAAGCATTTCACATAACTGGTAAAATAGAGTAGGACACTTTCCCTCTGGAGGAGAAGTTATGATTTTGATTTAGTTTGGGGCAGATTTAGAGGATTAAGTATAGTTTTAGCATCAAAGCAGTTAGAAGGCCAAAACATGTAAATGGTTGCTGGGTGAACCTAGACTCATCCAGATGTTCCTCTCTATCTCTCTGTAATTACAAGGTGGTAACTCACTACCCAGCAAGTCAGCCATGGCAGGAGGTGACACGAGCCCAATGCTTCCACTGGCAGTAGCTGTGGAGATGAAGTCTCTCCACCTGCCCATGCGAATCAGCAGCTGTGTGCTGGACCTCACTGCATGTTGGCAACACTTTGTCAGCCAGCTGCTGTGCCAGCCTGGTATCTGTATTCCTCTGATTTTGAAAGTGACCTTTCTCTGAATTATAGACAAAAGAGTACAAGTAACCTGCATATGTGTAATTAAATAGGAGCAGCTATGGAACTAAAGGCAGCCAGAGCTTGCAGAGGGAATAGGATATGATTTGATCTTCTGAAAAGTCACACAAGTCTAAGTGCCTTTTCCTTCACTTTGCTCATAAAACATACAACTAGAGGCTTGATTTCCTTCATTGCAAAGCTCATCACCTGCACTGGTCAAGGAGGAATTTCTGCTGAGCTATTACCACTTGTTTTAGTATGATTTTGTATTCTTTGCTAACTAAATTATCTGGAAAGGGGAAGCCTTCAGCAATGACTGCAGGGTGGGTGGTTACTGTTGGAAGGTGTATGCTGAATCTGATGGACCAGATTGTTACTTAGGCAGATAAATCTATTCTCTTGTTTGAAAGTAGAAACCACAAAGTTGAAAATTGCTCCTGGCTCTAAGTAATGAAAACAGAATATTCTATTCATGCTGAATCTATCAAAGGGTAAAAGTATATTAAGTCTCAAGTCAAGCAACTTCCCAATTAGCCAGCCAGGTCTGTATTCATGAAAAATGCAAATTACAGATGAGTGATGAGATCTTGAATGTGTTACACTTTTTCAGCCTCAGACTTTTTAGCTAGAATGTTAGTAATAAATAATGCTTCTGAGTGCTCACACTGTGAAATTGCTTGCTGTTGTGAATACATCTCTTCTCTATCTGCAGGTGCAGCAGTGAAAGTACAGGCACTGTTAATCAGCCCTAAAGTAGTGAAATAAGTAAGAAATGAAGATCTTTTCTGACAGTGTTTTTCTGAAAACACAGCAAATTTGGACATGTTACGTTCAGAAACTCAACAGCGCAGCTGGACACAGGTGGGATGTGTTGGATACCGCTTCCTCTGCTGTAAGACCCCACTCCTCTCCTATCTTTCAGAAAGGTTTTTACTTGATTCAGGAAAGAATAGTGACATTTTTTGGAGTGAGCAGGGAAAGGTTTTATCACATAGCTACGTGCAAAGGGACCAGCCCTACAAGTTCTAGGTAGTCCTTCCCAGCAGGCAGCTCAGCAATTATGCCTCTCTTTAAGGGCACTGTTATGCCAGCCTTGGATGGAATGTAGGTGTGCTTATGGTCTACATACATCACTTCTTGGAGAAAAAACTTTTTTTTTTTTTTTTCCCACTTCTTGTATCCATTTTATGCTTTGATACTTTGTAACATATTTAAGTACTTTTAAATTTCAGACATTTAAATTGTGTACACTGGCCACATTTGCATGCTAAATTTTGGATTACTTATTGTATAACTGCATTATAAAATTGTGTCTAGCAGACCTCTTAAAAGTAATTCACAGATTCCCCGGGGAGCTGCAGACTACCCCAGACAATGTCTGCATCCCTTGTTATTCCATTTATTTTCTTCTTTAGAGAGAGAGGATCATGCAGAACTTAGAGTCAATCTAATTTGTGTTGCAAGTATTTATGTTACACATAAAATACTTCAAATATATATATAGTTGAGAAAAAGTTTTATGCAAGTAATTTTGCCTTTATTTCCTTCAGCCAATAATCTCTGTATGACTTTCCAGTTAGTTTCACACCACTGTCTAACCCATACCCTCTTGTCTTGTGCTTGCTTTCAGAGTTGTCAGAGTGTACGCTGCGTGGCTGAGTAATGCATGTCAAGATGTTTGACAGAAGAAATCTTACAGGTTTATAAAGAACAATACAGCTTAGGAAAGCATATGCCAGTAGCTCTGCCTGTATTTTCCAGTTCTATATCAGAAAAGTTGTATATAATTTGCACATTACTGTACATTGGCATTTTCTTTTTATATGACAATCTTCATCTAGACTGCTACTATAGGCTGTATGTTGGGCATGTCAGGTTTCTTCCTTACAGGTTTAGCAGAAGAACAGATGATCTTGATGCAAAAATAAATTGTTTCTTCACTTTCTGAAGGGAGCAAGGACTATTTGAAAAAGACAGGAGTCTCAGCAAAAGGCACAAGGATTTTGAAATAAATGTTAGTTCTTCTGGCTCTTACATGTTTCACTTGGTAGCTCTGTTCTGTAGTTCCTGTGGAATAATATGGTAGTGATAATATCAGAAGCCTAGCACATAGCTCTGATGAGTTTTCTTTCACTCAGCTTCATGACATTCTTTGAGAACACTGGTGGTGTCAGTGAAATAGAAGAGTTTTTCTTCTCTCTTTATTGTTATTTTGCCTGGAAATCACAATGCTTAAAGAAAAATAATCTACATTCACTAAAAATAAGGAAAATAATGGAATATTTTGCAATTAAAATCACTTTCTGTTTGCCAAAATCCCAGTTATCAATCCTCATGCATACAAAAATGATTTGTCAAACCTATGACAGTTATGCAATGAGAAATCACTTATCTTTCATATGGTTATTGTTATTCATTTAAAACACCTTTGTCAGTTATGCGCTGTAACTTCTCATGTCTACATTTACTGTAGTAAATAAAGAACAAACTAAACTATCTACATTTCTCTTTCCTCAAGATCTGTGGTAGTTTCTTTCAACCTTCTTACTGAGCAGAATAGGTCAGGTTTAGCTGCAGGGCTAGATACCTTCATCAAAACACTTACTACTGCAAAACAGGTTGCATGTATTGCATGATCTTTTCTCTTTTAGCCAATGCGGTTAAGATATTTCTTCCCTGTTGGACTTGTACTTTAGGTGCATTGCTTTGACAAAGTTACAGAACTGAAATATTAACATCTTTTGTACATTCATAAAAATTTTGTATCTTCATTGACTGCTGGCTTCAACTGAGTTCAGCTGCTGTTTTCAATTTATGGTCTGAGGTCTAAGCAAGGATGGACTATTTGTGAGACCTTCAGATTAGATAAATAACATTGTCATGAGATTAAAATCTATTTTGCAGACACCTACATTTTCAATGGAATACATAAGGAGATAAATTGAAAAGGTATGAAAAACACTGTGATATAGAATACTGAGTCAAATTTAATGTAGTACTGCATCAGATTTAACCTACTCTCTACAAAACATTTTCTTCCTTCACAAAGGTGAGGAAAGGAATATGATATTATTTCACAATAAAGTCCTGTAGATCCGTGTAATTAGACAGCCACCATAATCAACCCATGGCAACTGAACTTCAATGACATACAAGTTTAATCAAGCAGGAATCATGTAAGTCTAGATCAAAGACTAAGGTACCGTAAGAGCTTCATTCCAAAGGGGGTATGGTTTTAAATTGAGACAGGGGAGGTTTAGCAAAATTTAAAAAGATATCAAAAACTATTTTCTGCTAGAGTAATTTCATTGGCTACTTCACAAATCATCTGAGGAAAGTAATCTATTTTCAGTGATTTCTTTCTTAAGAAAGATATTCTCATACTTATTTAAAAATGTTTTTGGAACAAGAGGAAGAGGACAGGAAATCTGCAGATACTGCCACCACTCTATTTCAAAGACATGAAGAAATTAAAAGGAAGTGCTGCCTTCTATCAAATAACATTTTTTCTTTTTTTAATTAATAGCAGTTTTTATCACCCTGAAGAAATTCTGGAGGTGTAGTTCATTGCCTACATTTCTAAGGTACCAAAAGTTCTGGTAGGACACACAGAAGACAAAGTTTTGTCAACCTCAGAAGGAAGGTGTGGAGGCTGGAAGAGATGTGTCTGCGAATGTGACTGGTTTATGCTCATTTGAACAGCTAGCTCTTGAGTGCCTCACTATTACTGCAGAGAATATAAGAATCTCACAACATTTAAATCACTTTCCTTTTTTATTACTGTTATGTTAATCAGTCTTACTTAAAATCTATCTGCACCAGAGAGTTAGAATGAAATATGAAAGGTTTTGGGTTTCAAATGGAAAACATCAACCCCCATTTGATATTATTATTTTTGAAACTAGACTGTGCTAACATTTAAAAAATCAGTGAGGATATCTCCACATTTCATTGAATGTGAGACACAAAACCTCTCCGCTTACCCTCTTACTTGACCAAAAATCACACTTTGTCAAAATGAAACCAAATTAAAATGATTTTATTCTGCTGCCAAATTCCTATGGGATTTTATATTTAGCCTCTGTAGTTTGCAGATGAAGTTACACTGCTTTGGGTTGTCTCAGTAATATACTGACAGCACACAACATGCAGTAGATTCCTCTCTATATGCAGATTTTTCATTCCTAAGATGAAGAGCTTTCATAATATTTGTTAGCTCTTCTTACATATATGTGCATGTATGTGTGTGTGTAAAGTAATTTGCGGAGACTGATGATGCAGGAAGAGGTGTACAGCAGGGCCAATTGTGCATTTTCAGACTTTTGCATTATATTATTTTAGTCAGTGTGCTAACCAAATGAGCTACAGCATTTAACAGGGATATTTCATTTTACTTAAATTCCTGTCAACATATTCAACATGATTTAAATCAGACTTTCAGTAACTTGCATGAAAAGTTAAGCTTGAAGGATTATAATGTCCTGTAAGTTCTTTCTTGCTGGAGGGAAACAGAAAATATCTGGTGGATAGTAACATATAAGGAGTAAAACAGGCTGACCAATCCTAAGTAACCTTGAAACTGATTAAGTTTGCCATCCAGATGCTGAAAAAAATTAATCTTCCAGTTGCATCCTGAAAATGTAAGCATTTACTCATTACTCACTCCTTGGAAATACAAATAATGGGTTTTGAATCACTCAGTCTTATATCCACAACTTCAGTTCAGACTTTTCACCCTCAGGTCTAGCTCCAATACGTCATGAACTCAATAATCTGATTCACATAAAAATGACCTACATCACCAGTGTTGTTCAGGAACAGCTGTCACGGACATGGAAATTCAACAGTGGATTTCGATCTGGAGAAATGATTGTTTTCCTTACAGACTGTTCCTTTCGTGTACAACAATATCGGATAATGTGTATGTATGAGTATTTACTTAAATACATCTGACTTATGATAATTTATGTTCGCTACATGGCTATTCAGAGTCTCCTAACCACAAAGTGCATCTTAGAGGTTGAAAATCCAATTGCATCATCTTCCAAATTGAATTCAGAATATATCTATAAACAGTACCAACAAGTCACCATACTTTTGAATTTTAGTTAAATTACTATTTTCTATATTTTTACATTGTCACTTTTTGTAAGAGCTAGCAAAAGGTTTCTGTGTAATTAAGCTTCTACACCTCTCTGGCCCTTCTGGCTACAGTGTGCAAAATACATTAATAATTAAGATGCAGGAAAAAAAAAAGCCTCTGTGGGGGGCTAGTGTCATGAAATTCTGGGACCTCGTTGTCATCCATGAAATAAATGACCTGAAGAGATCAACTGATGTGTCACATACACAGCTACACTTACATCTCCATTAGTAAAGCAGCTTCAGTAGGATGAATTTATGCTATCTCTAAGGAACTTCAGCAAGGCTCACAGTCAAATCTTCCAGTGAATTTGAAAGAGATTCCAAAGTTCAATTTTGGGCTGTGAATTTACTAAATGGAAAGGATTCCAGGTGATCCAACAGAGATTTCATCATTTTAAAGCCACCCACAGTTATATTTCTAGAGTCAAATATTTGACTTGTGATCTGTACAGCACATAAAATACTTAATACATGCTCTGTTTTTTTTAAGGCAGCTCATAAATTTATTGCAGTCTTATGGCATACCGTTCAGATTGATTTATGGGGCACAGCTCAGATTTTTTATAGCTGAATTACCAAGCACAAACCAGGTACACCATCCCATTAAAAATGAATTTACTATGGGAACTGCACATTGAAAGTTAAATAATGGCTTGATTTTCAAGCTGGAACTGAAATATTTGCTTTTCTGCCAAGTAATCCAAAACAGTCTATGAATAATTACATTACTTTTGCTTTCAAAATGTTATTTATTTTCACTGAAGGTCATAGTCTTTGGGGGAAAAAGGCAGAATAATGAGCATTACTTTACATACCCTGACCTGCAGTGTCACCATTGGTACACCTTTTCACTGAAGGGTATGTCTATCCAGGAAAAAGAACTCAGTTATGCTGTTGTTTTTTAAGAGGTGCATTTAATTTATTTTAATAGACATTTTATATAGGTATACACACGTAGTCATGAATAGCTGCAATGCATATAAACTAAGAAGTTACAAATGAGTTCCAGATCAATAAAATCTAGAACAAAACCATTCTTTATCCCGGAGCACATCATCACAAATTATGCTTAGCTTACATTACATAATAAGTAATGTTAGTAAATATCTAAAAAAATAAGGGAAAAAATAACATGAGGTCCTTTTTTTCACATTCTTTCTTCCACCTGTCTGATACTACCATCAATTCAGCAGTACAGACCTTTAGGAGAGAAATAAATGACCATAACAGAATGTGGAATGTTATAAGAATGACTCAGTGTAATTATTTCTCAATGGTTCTGTACTGAAATCTCTGAGGATAAAGGCAAATACCTCAGAAGAGTGAAAATACAGGACCCCAGCCTTCTCATCCAGTACAGACTCCATTTTTATTTCTAAACTTTTCTGAGTGTTAACTTTATGATTTGGAAAAGATTGAAGAGAACTTTTAAAAGATGCTCTACATGGGATTTTTTCATCATGTGATACAGAAACTTTGCATTACAAGAAATGATTAAAATATAAACCATCAGATACAGTTGTATAGTGATGCCTATTTTAATTTTTTTTAAATCAAAGGTAATTTCTTCTCCTTCCCATTCTCAGCTATTGGTAATTATTCATTTGGGGGGCCTTCTGAAGCTGCAAACAAGTTCTGAGAATAACTGAGAATTTAAACTGTTTAATCCATGCTGCTAGGTGAAGTGACCAACTGACACAGGCTATGTTATGAATCTTGCCCAACATACTTATTCACATCTTGTGAACTGAAAAGCCGTCCCTGACTTTCATATAAGGCCACACTTTGTTCATTCACATGAAGCCTTAGAAGAACAGAGAAACTCATTATGTGGCTATACTTACTATAACTCATAGGTAGTATGTATTTTGATTTGGTTTGGTTTTCCTATGCAGACTCTCTGCCTTATTCTGTTTTTTTAAGCACAGAGGTTCATTTATCCATATATGACCTGAATTCCACCACCATAAACTCCTCTTACATCACTTTTAAGCACATGGTGCTTGTTGACAGCTTACCAAGGGAAACAGGTGCTGGCTGAATGCAAGAGGACAAGTTTCCTCCTGTTTGGAGAAATAGAACTGAACTCTACTGAAACTGCGTAGAGCCAATAGTCAGGTGAGTGAGATTCTTATGTATTCTTGCTGTGCTCTTTGGATGAAGTGCTTACACACCACGGGAGTACTGGTTTCATTATGTTTTTTCTCTATCCAATGCATAATTCTGGTGTAAGAGGATGTTTTGTGTGTAGAGAAAAATAATAAGTACACTGTGTGGAAAGATAATTTTTGTGGGTTTTGCCACATTTGAAAGAATCATATTAAGAAAATGGAGAATCAGCATTTCCTGTTCAAACCATGACCATACTTCATTCAAAATTTCCTCATTTTTGTCTAGAGTAGTCATGTTCAGCTGAGCTTTTGGAGAAGGTTCTGGATTACTCAGGGCTGTCGTCCTACTGCCAGGTATTGTATTGCCAAAAAGAATTTTTTTCTAATCATCTTTCTAATGAGGGGCATGGAATATAATTTGTGCCTGGCAATCAGTATGCTATTTTGAAAGGAGACCAAACAAGAGCCAAAAGCTGAAATATTTTTATGATATAAGACTTGAGAAAAGGAAGCTACTCAGCAATAAGCCCATGAAAAGACCCGTCTGCCTTTATCTGCAAGTAATACAGTGTACAAAAGAATATTTATAAAAAGTGTAAGTGGTATGTCCATGCAGAGTACTGAGTGCTTCTATCTTACCAATTTATGATAGCATTTGACAGTAGTTTCCCAGTAATGGATCATAGCTGCTAATGATCATTTTAAGGTACAGCTGAAATGAAAACAGACTTCTCTTTAATCTGGCATGTGTGAGAGATTATGGTAGATGTGATTTACTACTCATGTTGTGAAACACCATGACTGGCTAGAGGTGTAGTACATGATGTACAAGATGCACAGAAGTGAATTATTTCATACGTTCCTTTCTAGCTTTCCAAGTGTGCTGACAAGTAAATTTTAAATGTAATTAACCTTTTTAGAAATACCAATTGCTTAATTTTTATTTCCTAATCTATTAATGACATCAAATGAATTGAATTCAGGAATCAACGCAATGTACATTAGTGCTTATAATTTATGACAGTTTAGGCCTTAAGAATTGTTACTGTGCATTCTCTTCTGGTTATGAAATACTTCATATAGACAGAAATTGTAAATACATTTTTCATAATGCTTAATAATTGTCATCTGAGCCATCTATCTGGTGAACCTGATGACTTCTTGGGGATTTTGAGGCCCAGAGAATCAAGGCCTTACTGATTGTCAGTCAGTGATCTTAGGTAAGTAATGTGCAATAATCTGCTGAAGGTCAGGGATCTCTCTTATCACCATGGAAATAAAGGGTTAATTTGTGCTATATTTTTTAAACTTCCCTCTCCAAGGCTTGCAGAAACATTGAGGTTGAAATACCAAAGAATAACTATCAGGAGAGGAGAGAGGAGAATGTCTTTGGGAAAATTTGATTCAATGTTCAGTGTTAATAGGAATAGTAGGTTTTTGCATGATCAAAGTTAGAAAGGGCTTTCAGGTATTTCATCTTGTCTTTGTACCTCTGCTCACACAAACACTACCCTGAAATAAGCTGTAAAATATACTCAAAAAATGTAGTAAATTCATATCAAAATTATATATGCAATTACTAATCCCAAATATCAGTCTAGCCTTGTACCTTCCATCATGAGCCTGTAACAATCTTCCTTTTCAAATTTTCTATTTCCTTACCATGAGAAGAAAGGTCAACTCAGGCAGAAAGAGATAATGGACACACAATTAATGACACAGAATTTATGTTCAGAGAATGAACAGCTTGCCTTTGGAGAATTAACATGACACAGCTAAGTTGCTTAATAAAGAGATTATTTTGTCCATTCACCTTTTTTCCTGGTATCATTTTCTTAGATATTTTCCTAAAAGGATCCGTCTTCTTTACAAATTTCAGCTCATCTCCAAAGCAGCAGCCAAGGATTACTCCATGTGGTCAGCACTGATGTAACTCAATTTTCCACGCAGAGCTGCCAGTTGTGTGAGAAAGAGCTCATCCATTTTGGGATATGCCAAGTCTCAGTACTTCTAGGTATCTTGTTTGTTGATTTAAAAATGAACATGGTAATCATCACCAATAAGGGGCAGAGAAGGAGGGGGAAAATTATTGTATTACTTCCCTAATCTCTGTTCCTAAATCAGAGGAATAGGGTGACTGTTTTCTTTGTTATACTTGGACTCTCATTTCATACACTGGCAGAACAGATCCACATCTTCTCTGTTTTCATTTTCTACTGTCTTTTTGGTGAGTTTTCCTTACCTACAATTCATATGCAACCTATGAAGCGTTTCCCAAGAGGTAGAAACTGTTAACAGCCCAGCCTACATACAATCAATAAAAAAATGAGGCAAATGCTTCCCTAAACTAATAATTCTGCTTATTAATTAGAAAAACAGAAATAGTTTTGAAGACTTTTTTTACATGAAAGCAAATTCTTTTCTGCTTTAGTTTACTTGAAGTCAAAGAAATGGTCTTTTCCTATAATCCCAGCTCCATTATTAGCGTGGCAGTGGAATTTTTTCCAGGACCATGGAGAGTGCTTCCGTTAGCCCTGAGGGGCACCCCTCCAGTTCCCGAGCATGGAGGAATTTACAAGGAATAAAATTGGATGTACGGACATATAAGTATGTGTATGCATGTGTTTATTCATCTTGTTAAGCTGAAGACAAGGCAAGTGAGTGTGCCAGTGATTTGTGACTGAAATTTTCCTTGGGGAAATGTTTTATTTTTCTGAGTTCTGCATACACTACATCCTTGTTATTCTTTGTCTGCAATGGAAAAATGGTTTACTTAAGAATAGACACACCAGTTTTTATGTTTGTTTTTTTTTTCTTTTTTTAAAAATAATATCCTGAAATACGAATTTAAAATCTTTTGATTACAGGAAAATGCCTCCAGGCCATCCTTTCCTCACACTGATAACTGCATAGAGACACTTTGCCTGCCACATACCTTTGTTTGTATTGTTTACATCTCTCAATCATGTTTAAGCAACTTTCTCAAGGCAACAACAGCTATTGCACACATGGACAGAATTTTCCGGGAAGTATTATGTTTTTACTTTACTTTACTTCACTATACTGGGCAGGCCTCTTTTAGGATCACTAACAACACTGTAGATCCCAGCATGAAATTTTTTGTTTAAAAACTTTATGAGTAAAATAAAAATGGACTCTGGAATCTGTTCCATTTTGCAGGATACTTTTCCCAAACAATTCTCCTAATAGTGTTTCTTTTTATTTTTATTTTTATTTTTTTTAATACTCTGTACTGCAATGATACTATAGCCCTAAAAACAGGAAACTGTGTCTGTGTTAGCAGGTGTGCTCGGCAAAGTACAATGAGTTTTAAGTCAAGTACAGTCCAAATCACTTTTCTTCTCACTGTTCCACTGTGACGATCAGCTTTGAAAGCTGAAGGGTGCCCTGCTTTTCAATGTTTTATGAGAACAAAGCAGTTAAAGCCAATCCACAATGGAATTCCTTTCAATACCTAATCAGAAGACAAACCTAGGCAATATCTTACAAGAACTGTTAGTCCTTACTGTCATACAGTGCTGAAATTGTTTTTGACATTCACTTAAACATGATTATACTCATAAAGAGAAATATGAGGTGAGGTGAGAAATGTTCAAATGTGTATTGCAGTGTAACTGCCAAATTTCTTAAACTTTTAGATGTCATTTTTATCTCATATGTTCCAGACAATGTATATTTCAGCAGATATTATTCCTCAAGGAAAAGTACTCTGAGCAGAATATAATTGATTTACTAGTTAGGTGTCAAATGGATGATTATTGAGAAATACGCACACAAAAAAATACTAATTCTGAAAAAAAGTACCACTGGCAAAAGAAAAACTGAAAAAAAATAGCAAGTCTGAAAAAAATATTTATTGTTTGTGTGTAACATAGAAAAACGCAGAGCATTTGAAAACATATATTATATATAAATTGATTGGTATGTGTATGAAGGTTGAATGAAAGAACCACTTTACAACTGTTCCAACATTCTTCCTCTGTATATATAAGAGTGGATGCATGCATGCATAAAATATTCTTTTCAAGTAAGGATAGAACATGACAGATATTATTTACAGCTTATTACTGATTTGAAAGGGGAGGTGTAACACTGGACTCTAATGGCAGCTTGTATGGGAACTTTTGAATCACAACCTGAACCTCTGATTGACCACGTGAGGCAAGCTGCAGGAGCACAGGTGAATGCAATTTCAACTGAGTGACTGGAAGGGGTGGAGTCTGGCTCAACCCCTCCTAGTCACCATGTAAGGGCTGACTCCCAATGAGGAAGGATCTCTATCTGGAGATCATCCTTCTTGGTACCCTTCTGTGAGCCCGGGCCACGGGTAAGCTCTTTATTTCATATCTCCTTTGTAAATGTGATAATCTCTCTGGTCCTATACCTGTATGCGTTGCAATCTGTATACCTGTTTGCTATACACAGCTGCAGTAAATATTTTCAAGAAAAAAAAAGAAAAGAGAGAACACTTCTTAGCACTAAAGGACAGTGGATCTAAAAAAGCTCCAAAAGAATACCAGGAATTCCAGATCCTTTTCTAAAATCTTGTGCAACAAAATGCTTTTTAATTGCTGGCATTACAGAAATGTTATAGAGCTTGAGTGAACCTAATATTTCTATTAAAGACTGCCTCAAAGGGGTGAAACTTGCTAAAAGATTAGATGGAATCTGAGTTTTAGACCAGTAATCCATTTGTAACAGGATTCCTTTTTATAGTATATGCCATTTAATATTATTGATTTGGGTGTTACAGTGCCCAAAAACATGTCACCTACTTGAAGATCTCTGTAATTCCTTTAGTAAGATGACTGTGAAGAAGCCCTTTCCCTCTGTGATAACTGACCCAGAGGACATTACTGACTTCTAAGAGAAGGCACAGATACAATTTTTTTTCCCCTATAAGGGCAGTGTACATAGAAGGGAGAACACAAAGAACCTCACTTTATCCCATCGTGTAGGGAATATATTGATTTAAATATATATTTATGTATAGCCTTTCTTCTTTGAGCTCTTGATTTGAGTTTCCTTAGGTGAATACCATCATACACAAGTCTGAGTGGCTCACAAATCTACTTCTATTGGGTATTCTTTGAGTTTTGGAGATTTATGGTCATCTGTAATCTAAATAGGCTCATACCAAAAAAACAATCTTTTAAAATCAGGTACCTGAGGGGGAAGAAAAACAAACAAAAAACCCCCAAACCATTAAAAGCTGGATAAGATATTGCTGCTCTTTTAAGGGAGTAAACATAACAGTATAAGTCAATATGACAACATACTGGACTCAATAGCTGTGTAGCTCACCAATAAACACAGGACTTAACCTTTCAAAAATGATAATGATGCTCTGAAACTTTTCTCTCTCTTTATTCTTGAAATATTAGATAAGTCTGGGACATTTTCAGACTATCATAACCCCAGCTGTTCTTGGATAGTTGAAACATGA
>PPHD01015066.1:0-12000 GCA_002909625.1 Bambusicola thoracicus | reverse complement strand
AATAAAGGGTCTTTATATCACAAAAGCACAAAGTAATAAAAAGCAGAGAATAAAAGAAAAAGATTTCATTGTGGCTGCTGTGGTATTCTTACTTGTCCACGTTAAGACTTTATTTTGTTTTTGTCTAACACTTGTCTACCATTCTTCCATGGTGCAGCTCATTACATTTTTAAAAGATGCCTTCTCCAGCAGCTAATTGAGCTTTATCGATGTGAGTGAGCTGGTATCTGTCACTGACAGCCTGCAGAAGGCCATTTCTTCAATTGCCTGAAAAGACGAAAGACATGACAAACGGCAGTCTGGAATACCTGGCAGCAAGCCTATTAGTGCTGCAATGCCAAAGATGCAAAAATAAATTACTTACATAACATACACTCACTTCATTTCTGTCACACAGCTCACCATCCTGAAACAAAAGTAGGAGCTATAATTTTTCTCCCCATCACAGCTTGTCAGAGCCTTTGAAAGTTAGATATATTATTTATTCTATCTGAGACATAATTACTAGCATTCTTACTCTGTTTTGTGAAGTGAGCTTCCTTTTCATTCCTTGTGTAATTTCTTCGGAACGAGACCTCAGCCTCTCACTAGCCACACTTCATCTCAGCAGCTGCTCTACAGAACGTACACAGAATGGCAGAGGGGAGGAAGAATCAGCCCAGATGGCTCTGCTTCCTTCTGTAGGGTAACCTGCCTGAATTCCTTTCTGACCCTGAATTTTTCTGCCTTGAGTGTGGCAGGGATGAGAGTGGACTGTCATCCAAAAATGACAAAATAGGCCTCAGGGAAGTAGTAATGAAATAAAAATATGTCTTTTATGTTCAGGCTATAAACAAATTCAGCCAGGATGTTACCAGCCTACCGCAGATATATCAGGGGTTCTGTGCAAAACAAACAAACAAACAAACAAACAAACAAACAATGTTCCTTGATTAGAAAAAGCTAATCTCAACAGCAATTGGCCACTAACAGGTATACTCAAACTATGCATATACCACAGAATAGATAAACATGAGCTGCATTTTCATGCTGGTATGGTGGTTTCACTAAGGAAAAGCTAAGGCTTTTCCAAGGCACTCTGTCAGTGGTGCTGTAAAATTAAGTCCTCACACTCATACAAAGCGTTTGTCTGCACACAGTGTCCACATGCACCGAGGATCAGCTTTGGTTTTCTGAGGATGAGACCCTAAAACTACTCACTACTGACATCTCTGGACTAGAAGACATCACTATTCTGTACAGCATTTAAATACAAGATCAATTTCTGCATAATTAATTCTGCAAACAAAGCCTTATGACTTTGTTCAGGTAGGTCCAAAGAAAGCTTTTAGGGCCTTCATGATTTTTTGTACTATATTGTCTGATCTCTCAACATTACAAGAAACTTGATTACATACAAAGAAGATGTATTTTTCAAGCTTTAAGGCTTTCATCTCCAAATTCCAGCATTTCACAGAGATATCCCTCGACCATTCAAAAAGCTGAAAGAAATCAGCCCACAAAGCAATGACATAATCCACTGAAATATGTACACCTGGAGACAGATTGAAAGGACAGTTTTAGCTCGAAACATAAATGTAACTTTATTTATCCATTGCTTTTTCCAACTAGGCAAAAAAGGCGTACAACTCAAAAAGAAACCCTCTTCCATGGGGAGTTCTGCAGAGGAAATGCATGAAAGCTTTACACACATGTTCAAATTTGTACCCCCACACCATAGTATGCCTTCTGTGTGGATCCATTTCCAGATTTGCCACTGACCTTGCAAGTCTTACATTCACTTCAGCTTCCCACCCAAAATCTGACCATCAGTTGTTCAGTAACCAGGCAGAAATTTCCGCTACTCTACATCAGATTAGCATGCTCTCAACTTTTTCATGTCAGACTTAGCAGCAACATCATTTTATTGATGTGTGCTGAAAGGCAACAGAGGGAAGGGAGAAACCTGCTGTTAACGGTATGAAATCAAGCACCATGCCAGCTGTGGAATATAAATTAGAGCACAGACTGTGTCAGATTCATCCAGAATGAAATCCCACTGACATCAGTAACGTGCCCGTGTAAAACATCAAGGAGACCAGGCATAACTCTTCTTGATCTTCCATTTTACTTATGAAACAAGGTAAGAATTTACTTTTACGATGAGATAACATACCTAGCAGTAGGTCTAGAGTGACGATCTACGCATCAGAGTATACAAAGTATACCCTGTATACAGAGTATACAGAGGTCCAGTATAACCAAATGTTCAAGCTCACCTGTCACTAATGAGCATGCAAGAACTCACACAGTATAATTAGCTGTCAGGTTACTCACCTATCGTTGTGCCTGCAAGGAAGTTGGATTGACAAGAGAAAAAGCAGCTGTCTCACTGATAGCCAGAGAGGCACAGGTGGGCTTCAGTGGTTCTGTTTCACACTCAAGTTAAAGATAAGGATTCTCACCTTCACATCCTCAGAACGCAAGTGGTCCTGTTCTGTCCTGATAGCAAGTGCATTGGCTCTTGCACTTTGAATTGTTTACAAGGCTTGCGGGGCTAAAGGTTCACTGGGAGAAAGGAAATAATGGGTTGGCATTCAGGAATTGCTGACTCAGTGAAAGAGCAGAGCTCTTTCTTCTGTTTTTTCTAACTTAATTTTACTATATTTAGGGCTAACTCGTGTTAAATCTCCTGTGAGGATGTAAAAAACTCAAAGAACAGCAGCTGAAAGAGGTCCAGGCCAGTTCTGTCCTGTCAGACAGATGGGTTCTATAAATCACCTGGATATTTAGATTAAACATAGTAGGATCACATCTGGGTATATTTCTAAAGGTTTCGGTGCAAAGGACTAGAAAAAGGGAGCTGATTTTGCTGCCAAATTCCATGCTCTGCCACCCACCTAATCTGGGCACAGCATGTGCCTTGGTTTCTCCATTTAAAAGGAAATGACATCTTCTGATTATTTTGAATTGTCACACAGACCATGACTGAGATCCACATCTTAACTTCTCTAGTTTCATTTAGGGCCAACACAGTGTCAAAGCTTCTTGCCTAGAATTAGTAAACTGTGCTTGTAAACTGCGTATGGTCATGGAATCATAGAACCATAGATCATAGTATGGTAACACATACTACTCACCCTTGGCTACCACTGCAGCTGTGGGGTCAGAGTAATGATTTCTAATGCCTTATCCTCAAAAACACAAGATTATAACCCAGGTGGCACCAGTTGAAGGTCCTCAGATCTTTGTGCCTTGCATGATGTTACAGTTCAAGAAGATGTAAGAATAAACTCTGCTTTCCTACCTCTACAAGACACACAACAGGGATGTATAAATCTGTCCATTACATAAATTAAACCCATGGCTCTGTCAGCAAATAGTGGGTTTATAAGCTCAGTTGTGACTGTTTCCATGTATTATTTCCAGCCAGGCAGGTAGGTGAATTCTCATTACATCAGCAGATATGTCATCTTTATGTAAATATCTCCAAAACTTCAGTCCCATAATTTCAGGATGCGTGGAAACATTTCTTTTTCTGCATTTAAAAAGCCTCTGCCCTATAATTTCAATGAAATTTGCAGCAATAATGGAGAATAATAAATGGGAAACAAAGGCATCAACCCTCAGGAATCCTCAGTATCACTTCATAGGAAATTCTTCCTTTATTTGCTCAAGAAGCTTCAAGCAATGCACAGCCTCAGCATCATTTACACTTCTAATCTGAACTGTCTCATTTCTCCTTTTCATTGCTTGATACTTGAAAATTTTTAAAAGTTTGTTTTTTTTAAAAAAAGTTTGTTAGCTATGCAGTCTATTGTACAGGCACAGTTACATAAAGCCTCTTCAGTTTAAAGCAGAGAAAGTACCTTGCACTTGGAGTGTGGTCAGCTTGACAAACTGGGAGAAAACATCAAAAATGCACTACATTAAAGAATATCAAAAGCAGACAGTGCTGTGTATGATGCTGAGATTTCAGTTAGCACAGTCTGACTTAACAAGGTCACATTTCCAGATCCCCACATCTTATTCATGCAAGCTGTGATACAATGTCTGTGCACTTAAATGAGAGAATACAAGAAAACAAACCCTCTTTTGGTGACTGAGGGATGAATTGTGGCTAAAATGAGTAAGGAAGCTGAACATCTCTCATTTTTCAGTGAGTTATCTAGGCCAGTATAAATTCGTAAAACTACATCCAAAAGAACAATTAACAGCACACTCTCAGAAAATAAAGCTGCAGAGAAGCGGTTTGTGCCATGAGCTACCATTTCCATAGGTACAACTACAACATGCAAACCTGTATGTTTTGTTGGGATGACATTTTTCCATGCGATTCAAAGAACCCTTTACCCATTTGAAGCACATACTCCTATTTAAAACAAACCTCCACTGATAGACTGAGCTCACTGAGTAGTTACAATAAAACTAAAAGGCATTGTGGAAAAGATTACAGCTCATTTAGAAATAGAATAATAGAGCAAGAGAGAAAACTGTTAACCTTTCAAACTCATAAAACTAACCCTGATAATCTAGCTGGGTGATCTATCATTTTCCAATATACGTTTTAAATGAATTTTCAACATATTTATAAGATATAGCACTATCTAAGAAAACATTATTACTTTAGATCCATGCAACTAATTTATACTTCTATTTATTATTTACATGCTGAGTATACAACAGTAGGCTTTAGGTCAGCATAAAACATGGATTGCCTTACATCAAGCTATTTATACAATGGAGCAGATTCATTTTATGTTTAGACAGATATAGTCAATAATCATCACTGTTAAAGGGCAGAAAACTGTTCACAGTTATGTAGATGGAAATATCTGAAACACTGCATTTTCTTCAAAATCTATTAATGGAGAAAAAGTGAGTTACCTCAGGAGTTTCATGTAGGAATGTAGGTAACTGTTTCTGAAGTAAATTTCTATTAGAGAACATTTAATTCATCTGTGATATCACTGTCTCATCTTTTTGCTACCAATTACGTACAACCATACTGAACATCCTTTTCAGAACCCATCACCATGCAACTAAAAGAAGGACGATGGTTGAGAGACCACACCAACATCAAGATAAAATCATTGGTAGAGGGATGGTGGCTATAAGCATCTCCATGGGCTTAGTTCAGGACCTACTGACAGACAAAGCAATTGGAAGCCCGAGAAAGCTCTGAAATAAAGCTCTGAATATAAAATAAATAACATAAAACAAAATAAAACTCCACTGCCTCAGGTCAGCAGTAGTTGATGAGAATGAGACACGGAGCAACACACCACAGGGACACAGGAGGCACTGGAGAAGGGACCAGGAAATTCTGGTGTGCTTTATCCACAATGTGAGGGACAGCAAGGAAAGGGAGAAGCGTGTCAAGGCTGGTGTCCTGCAGTATTGCACTGGAGAACAATGAGATAGAAAACAGCATTAATTTTATTAATCACAGGGAACAGGTGGTGAAAGAGAACACAAAACCAGGGGAGAGCAGTGGCGGCAGGCGCAGCTCCTCTCTGCAGGCACTCAGCAGAGGGTGATTGATTACATCAACGAGCACTGAGATCAAATGAGATGGATTGGAAGTTTCAAATAGAGCACTGGGGATACCTGCTTCTGGCTCGGGGGTCACGAGACAAATTGAGTGATGGATAGGGTCAATTCCAGCACTGACTTCTTGTAAGAACAGGTCAGAGTGATGCAATTGACAGTTTTATGCAGTTTCACCTACACTTTTTCCATTGGTACTTTTAATAATGTAAACTCCAACTAATGGGTCAGATCCGCTATTCCTGAAATTGTGCAAGTCTATCCCCTCTGTGTCTGTGAAGACAGTCATTTCCAGAGATTGTGTTCCATGATATGCTTACCACCACTAGAAATTGCTTTGCACAGTCAATAGAACAGCTGATATTGCAGGACTCAGTGGATAATTTTTATGATTATTGCCTCTTTCAGATCCAGCATCATGATAGGAGGCAGAAAATAACAATGGCAAAAAGCAATCTTCGGAAATAAAAATATTAGTAAACAATAGATAGCTGCAGAGGCCTTTTGCTGAACTGATGGAAAAAGTTTTATGTGAATAACCTCAAGATCAGTACAGTCCAATCTACTCTATGTGGTGTATGAACTATAAAAATATTACATATAAGTGAGGGGGACTACAAAACAAGGAGAAGGACAAATATCATAGAAAGAACTAATGTGGCTCAAGACAGGGTCTGCCCTGCTTTCATGGTTCTAAATATAATGTTTAAAAAAGAAACATTCAGTTCCACATTTTAAAAGGCAAAATATTCCTAACCATAAGAGGGATGGATGGAAGGATGATTTTACTCTGAATACGTTCTCAGTAATACAGAGCAGCAGATATATGCATGTAATTTAGCACTGGAAAATTGGTAATTGCACAATTCAACTATTAACTGAGCAGAATTAAGAAGAAGGATCATCATGCACAACTCCATTTGGGAAAGACAAGGAGAATTACACCATAGTAAAATAAAATGAGTCAGAACACGATTTTAGTTTGGTACTTGGGAACCAGCTATGAGAAATCTACTATGAAAATACTAGTTTTATTCCATGTTTCCTATATTATTTTGGTTTTTTTTGCAATCCCACCGTATGTTGTCTTCTTTAGATCATTGCAGTGAGGCAGTAAGATGCCGAAGTGCAAGAAGGAATCAGCAGGAACGAGGATTAATCTCTTCATTTTGTGACTACATTTTAAGCAAATCTCACCGTTGATTTCAGTTTCATTTTTGCATGGTAACAAAATAAGTACCTCTAGATTAAAATGTCTCTTGCATACAATCCACTCCTGATCATGAGATGCAATCAGTATGTACCACTGAGTTTCCGTGGCTGAGCAAAGCGTTATGGGCTGTGCTGTGCTGGAATGCAACGTAAACGCAGTTATTGGTAAAAGTTATCCCTATTAGCTCTTCTCAGTAGAGGTGTTCTGCCAAAATTTCAGCAGACAGAACAAGGAGCTATTCTCCCAGTTGAATTCATTGTGTCCTGCTAACACGGGATTCCTCCCCACAGCCTGCCATGCAGGTGGTGTGGGAGGCTCAGCAGGCCTCACATGCCGCTCCATTGAGATGACTTAACAGAAAGTGGTGAGAAGGGAGAGAGAAATGGGAGATTGGCATCAACCAATCAGAATGTTTTAAACGCCTTAAAAAAACCTCTCTTTAAAACTTAAAATGCCTTAAATGTACTTCCTTTCATGGAGAAAATTTGCAAACAATGAACATCAATTCCAATTTTCTATTGAAGCTGCCTGTATATCAGAATAGCAAGTACGCCAAAACAAGGACAGAGGTTCCCGGGTTCATCTACAAGCACAGATATCACTAAGCCAAATTGTACAAATTCTGTACTAACTACTGATTATTGTTTGTTTGTTTTTTTTCCTGGAGAGAGCACTCTGAAGCATTTGCAGGCAATTTAAGAGCCGTCACAGACACGGTACACATCAGGAAGATGGGAGAATTCTCATGTTCAGACTCTGATAACAAAAGCAAAAGATTTTACTGGGCCTCCTTATCCCACGCTTGCAGAACCAAGGAGTGTTGTCCCTCTTATGGTTAAGAAAGCCTGATGCCAATTCTCTATGCAGAAAGCATGAGGCTTTGTTTTCTGTTCTTTGGTCTTCCAGAGAGAAAGAATCTGTGTATTTTGTTTTCAAATTACAACAGCTGGAATTGGACCACTACTCGTGGCTCTATGCATCTTACAACGATCTTTGCATCACAATGGTACATGCTGCTGTTCTTAGTGTAAACAGGAAAATGAGAAGAGTAAGCCTAAAGATCTTGCAAAGCTTTGATCCAAACAGAAGGACAACTGTCAGGTCACTCTGTTGTTGTGTCTGGCACAATATCAGTTTTGCAGGCCTCCAGACACTTCTGCAATGCCAATAATAATTGTATAAAATAACCATATGCATAATTTGTGAGTGTTACCCTTTAGCTCACAGAAAACAATGCAAGCTCTCCTGAGGATTCTAAATCAGATTCCTGACTGGGAAGCAAAGTTATTTTGCATTTATTTCCAAAGGCACTTCAGCTCAAGCTTTCGAATATTTTGTAGTATTTCTTTTTGGCTCTGACAAATGTTTTCTTCATTGCTGAAAATAATTCAAGTTAACAAAGAAGCCAATGTACGGAGCTTTTGCAAATGGATGTATCTGTGTAAAGCTGGGTTTAATCACTTATTGATTCATCCAAGTTCCTCTACTCTGCCTTCCAAAGCAGTTTTAATACTGTAAAGGAAAGAAAAATATCAAAGCTATGGTCCTAATGGCAAAGTCATTTGCAGTGATCAACTACCATTCATACACATTTGATGAAAAATGACTTAAAAATGGTGATTTCATCAAGAAGATAAAGTGCTTGTAGTTACATTTTGACATGCAGAAAATATTGCAATCTGATTGTGGTTTTCATAATGCTTACCGAAGTTTCTGAAAAAGACTTTCAGGTTCCTCTTCTGAACAGCTTTATCCACATACTAGGCACATTTGGCACATCTAGAAATGCATATCTTATTTGCTATCAATTACATTAATTTACCTGAGAAGTGACTCTGCTCTGCGATTTCCTGAAGCACTATGGAATTAAGGGAATAATCCTCATTGGAGCTGTGCTTCTGTAGCCAGGGAAAGATGTATGACTGCAGTACACTGCAGGATCAAACCCTCAGCTCTGCCCTTATACTAAGGTTACAGCTCTGAATATCCTTCAAGCATGCAAATAACAATCAATTCCAGTAGGATAACGAAATCTAAAATAATACACACATTTCTCAGCACTCGACAAGCTCCCTAAAAAAGAAGTGATTATTTGCTAACCTCTACCAATTATCACTTCATTCTATAATAAGTATATGAGATCCTGTAAGCCATGGTGGAGGTAAATGTGAGAGAAGCACATGGGACAGAGGGAAGAGAGAGAGGCATTCAGGAGATGAATGACGTGACAGTTTCATCCAGCACTCTGAAGAACAGTGGGACTTTTGAAAACCTTGTTTACTGTGGGCTAAATCAGTTGAGACACTTGGAGAACTCTGTGCAAAAGGAAATGTCAGTCTGCACACAAACAAGCAGAAATTATGAAGAAATTACCTTCACTTCACAACAATTCCAAAGAATGCATGTTTGCTTAGTTTATTTCACTTTATTTCTTAGCATGGTGATTTAGATGAAGAGCATGTTCTTTCTCCAAGAGCATACTGCAGGGATGAGGAAAATTGAATCCAAGGCCCAGTTTTGTGATAGCCATTCCAAGTGAACTTTACATCATTACATCGCCTCATAGTTTAATATTTAATTCTAAGACATCTAGTATTTAAATAGCATATGATATTTAAATACTGTGATTTGTGCAGGATTATCACTTCTGATCCCTGCTCCCAGTCAAGGCTGCATGGTTTACCCACAGTGCAAAATGCCATGTCTGTCAGCTCACTTGCACATGGAGTGAGAAAATCCACAACAGGGCCTAGGGCAAGCACACTGATGTCAACACTGCCTGCTCTTATACGTACGCCTGCCTACCTTTACTCTGCAGAACACAGAAAGTAATTTTTAGTCATTTAGATGACGGGCAGTAAATGTATTTTACCCCCTCAGCTAGGCTCTGAATAATACAATTTTCAAGGGGGTATGAGTGGTATCACAAGCCATGTCAGACTTATACTAAGATCAAGAGAAACCAAGAGGAAGAGAGAGAAATAAGAAAAATAAAATATTTGCCAACTGCATTATTGAATGTAATTATTAGGTGGTGAGCATTCATTCACTAGGAAAAAAAAAACAACAACAACAACAAAGAAACCAAAGAAACCTCTGCTAGTAAATATCCAGAACTCAGACCATTGCAAAGCCTCTGCTTCCTGCCTCCAAAAGCTTCAGACAATTCACAAATGTGCCAGCATTTACAGTAATTTAGCAGAACCCATCTGACAAGGGTATCACAGCCCAACTTCGCAGAGGCTGGATTATAAATCTTAACGATTGTGATGTGCCTTAGGGAACAATTACTGTTGTGTCATTAAGTAAATAAAAGAAAAACTGTGGTGTGATGAAACTTTGTCTGATACTGTTTCCTTCTCTGAAAGTCTAGAGAAAAGAAGATTCTATTCTGAGTGATTTTTGCTTATATACAATGATCTATTTAGCAATATTATCATGCAGGTATGGGAGATGCATGCAACCTATTTTAAAACTAGCAGCAGAGATAAAGAGCTGCAAGCTATTTTCAGCATGATATAGACTTACTGAGTCCACTCACAGATCTGCACTATGGACTCAGGTACACAAAGGGACAAGATCACATTTCTGTGGAAGAAGATAATGAATGTAATGTTTCTTGCATCTGAAGTAATTAAACCTAACGCAGTTAGAAAAAGGAGAACCAGGCCATAGATTTTGTTTTTATACTTTTTAGGATGCATATAACAACAATACATAGAAAGACCAGCATGCTTATGACTCACAGCCTTGCACTGCAACAAAACTACCCTTCCAACCCACAGTCTTTCATTCTAAATCATACAGAAATTAGCACTGGTTGCTTTACAGGACTCTCTTCCTTCAGTCTCATCTACCAAAGGCATTAAAAGACAACCATCTTTCCAACAAGAGTGTTTTTTGTATTATGTGGCTGTGGGGTGACCTCACTGCAGCCTTGTGGTACCTAAAGGGAGCCTACAAACAGCAGGGGAGTCAACTCTTTATAGCATGACAAGGGGAAATGGTTTTAAGTTGAAGGAAGGGAGATTTACGTTGGTGTCAAGGCAAAGTTCTTTACCATGAGAGTGGTGAGGTGCTGGCACAGGATGCCCAGAGAGGTTGTGGATGCCCCATCCTTGGAGGTGTTCAAGGCCAGGTTGGATGGGGCACTGGGAAAACTGGTCTAGTATTAGATATGGAGGTTAGTGGCCCTGCCTGCAGCAGGGAGCTTTACTCCCATTACATTACTCCCATTTTTAAGAAAGGAAGAAATGAAGACTACGCCTGGGAAGAACATGGAGCAGATCAACCTAGAAGCTACGTTAAGGCACATACGAGATAAAGAGGTGATTCGAGACAGGCAGCATGGCTTCACCAAGGGCAGATCGTGCCTGAACAATCTGGTGGCCTTCTATTATGAAGTGACATCTTCAGTGGACAGGGGAAGGGCAATGGATGTTATCTACCTGGACCTCGGCAAAAACTTTGACATGGTCCCTCACCACATCTTTCTCTCTAAATTGGAGAGGTGTGGATTTTAAGGATGGACTGTTCATTGGATGAGGAATTAGCTGGCTGGACGCAGCCGAAGGGTTGTGATTAATGTTTCTGTGTCAGGGTGGAGATTAGTCACAGGCGGTGTCCCTCAGGGGTCAGTCCTGGGACCAGTGCTGTTCAACATCTTCATCAACAACACAGATGATGGCATTGAGTGCGCCCTCAGCAAGTTTGGAGATGATACCAAGCTGAGCGGTGCAGTCGATACATTGGAAAGAAGGGAAGCCATCCAGAGGGATCTGGACAGGTTGGAGAAGTGGGCCCATGAAAACCTAATGAGGTTCAGTAAGGCCAATGTGCTGCACTTGGGATGTGACAATCCCAAGTATTTATACATAGTGGGAGAAGACCTCCTTGAGAGGAGCCCTGTGGAGAAGGACTTGGCGGTCCTGGTGGACGAGAAGCTGGACATGAGTCAGCAGTGTGTGCCTGCAGCCCAGAAGGCCAACTGTGTTCTGGGCTGTGGGTTGTGAGCAGGGCGGTTGGGGGTGCTTGCGTGCACCGTAGGGCGGTCATGGTGGTGCCTGCGTGCACTGTAGGGTCGTGGGTGGTGCCTGCGAGCACCTGGATACCCTGCAAGGCAGTCAGCTGGTTCTTGTCAGCACCTGGGATGGACACATGGGCAGGACATATGGGTACTTAGGGGTGGTATTTGTTTAGGTATATAAGGTTTTACTGCTGCGCGATAAATCTGACATCTTGGCGCTAGACACTGTGTG